>NW_019014688.1:2366312-2382915 GCF_000150535.2 Carica papaya
AATAAGGAGAAGAATACCCCCACTAAATCGAGCAGCCCAGGAGGGTTCACTTCGAGAGGATGTTGACTGACTATTTGAAATACTAGAGAGACTCATCGCTGCCCAACAGGCCCGAGAGGAAAAGAGGGAGCTACCTGACCCTTCCTCACTGCTACAGTTTGAGCCACCCCTGCAGCGGGAGGATCCTGAGCCACCACGGTATGACCCTCTTCCTTGAAAATACCATCCGACACCACCATAGTATGGTCTGGTGCCCCAACCGCATCATCCGGCACCACCACAATATAGTTCGGTGCCCCAATCACATCATCTAACACCACCATAGTATAGTCCGGTGCCCCAACTGTATCATCCAACACCACCACAGTACAATCCAGTGCCTCTATCATATCATCCAGTACCACCACAGGGTCATCCGGTCCCTCCCCAGCACAATCCAGTCCCTCTTTCACGGAATCTAGTTCTACTCATGATAGACGCAGGCTATATTGAGAGATACAAAAGATTAAATTCATCTACTTTTACAGGGATATCATTCTTTGAAGAGACCGAATACTGATTAGCTGAGACAGAGAAGGCTTCCACGACTTTTGGAGTGGTTCCTGAATAGAGAGTTATACTCGCCACCTACATGCTGGTGGGAGAGGCAAGTCGCTGGGGGCAACTCAAGCAGGCCACCCTGCCCGTTCCAGTCACTTGGGAACAGTTCTTGATGGCCTTCAATGTAGAGTACCTTCTAGAGCATTTACGATGCCTGAAGAAAATAGAGTTTGGTCACCTGGTCCAAGGTCATATGACTGTGTCAGAATATATCCGAAAGTTCCTAGAGTTGGTTTGGTATTCCCCTGAGAGCATGATGGATTCTTACTAATCTAGTGTAGCTTACCCTTTTATTAACTATTTCATATCAAAATAATCAGAACCCAAATCCCGATCAATAAGAGGGTTGTGAATAAGTTCACCCTCTGAACTCTCTTCAGAAGCTAGTAAAGGTCGTCCTAAAATGCTCATTTATTTACCTTTTGTTTATTTATTTGATTTTCGTTTGTTCTTATAAAAGAGACATTTTCGTAACCCTGTTGGGCATTCTAAATTAATGTGTAAGGAATATAAACCCTAAACTTTATTATTTTGCTTCTATATTTAATTTATGACTTTATTTCCACATAAGTTTCGGGCCTTTACACTTTAGATTCAAGTGATCAGTGCTAAATATCTTTTGAACTGGAGCATGTGGGATATCGAGCCTACCCCAGCTTGAGGCTTGATTATGTGGAAGCACGTGCTTGAACATATTAGGAAGTTCAAAGTTGAGATCAAGTGAAATATTAGTAATGGGAGACTTATTAATTTTTGAAGTGATACTTGGGTTAATGATAAGCCTTTACTTTTCCATCCTCTAAACTTTATTGTTGATGTGAATTTGAAAAAAAAAATAGTTATCTCCTATGTTAATCAAAATGGCTCTTGGAGATGGAGTGAGTGTTGAACCTTTTTTCGAGTTTAGTTTAACTTAAAATTTGCCAATGTTAAGATCAATACAAATTCCATAGAGTATGACAAATCCCCCTTGATCCACTAGAGTGATGGTAGGTTTTCGATTAAGTCAGTGTACTATTTATTAACTTGCCTTAGGAGATCTCCTCATGAGATGTGATGGGGAATCATTTGGCCTCTTCTTGTCCTAGGAAAAGTTTATCAATTCATATGGCTCCTAAGTTTAGATCATCTTCTTATAAACGTTAAAGAAAATGTCGTAACTTAACTAGAAAAGACCAGTGCCCTCGGTGTCACATTAGGAAAGAAGACATCCTACATGCTATCCACAAACTACCTCATGACAAGACGACTATAGAGAAGTTTAATTGATTTAAAGTTTTCTTATGTTTTTTTCCTCTCTATTTAACAAATGATCGAGTGAAATTTATAAACAAATGTTAGTACCCATGACATTTATAGTAAAAAAAATATCTTTCCTAACACAATGTGGATTATATGGAAGAAGAGGAACAATGTCATTCTTTGAGAATGATGATCATGGTGAGACCCTTTTAACATTTATAGTAAAAAAAATATCTTTCCTAACACAATGTGGATTATATGGAAGAAGAGGAACAATGTCATTCTTTGAGAATGATGATCATGGTGAGACCCTTTTAATCACACATCTTGTTCAGATGGTGCTAGATTACGAGATTGGTTACAACAGTCCACAAACCCATTTCATTTAAGAAGACCCATATAAATTTCCCTGGGTGGGATAAAGAGCTTCCCTTTTGGTCTAGTTTAAGCTTAGTATCAACAGTTTTGCTTGGGATGACCTTAGGTATGCTAATACTGGTGGCCTCATTAAGGACAATCACGATTAATATGTTGTTGGCTTTATGTGCAACCTTAGTATTAGCAATTCTTTATTAGCTGAAGTCCACGGGGTTTTATAAGGCCTCAAGCTCACATAGAGAAAAAGGATAAGAAAGCTTATTATTGAGGTTGGTTTTTTATATGTCGAACAACTCCTACATAATCATGATCAGTGATGTTACCCAATCTCAAGCTTAAATGTCCTGATTAAAGTCATTTTTAATTTGAACTGAGATATTCAAGTCTTGTATATCTATAGAAAAAATAATATTTTTGTTGATCGTTTGGCATTTTGGACCCATCACATTTTGGTAGGTTTTGCCAAGGTCCATATGCACTAAAAAACCTTTGTGTCTCATCTACGTTAATTATTGTGATACTGTTTGGATCATTTAATAAGACATTACTACTGTTTTTTGTGTGTGTGTGTGTTTTTCTTGTTTGTTTATAATAAAAAAGGAGAAACTTAAAAATCAATATCCTAATACTAATAAATGAATTTGGAATGTTATGTGTATTTATTTTGCAATTATGATTTTTATTTTTTTAATGAATTTAGTTAAATACCATAATCAAATTATAAACTGTAAATTGGGTATTGCCGATTAAGCAATATCAACACATATTAATTGATCGAATCAATTAATTAGCAATTTGAGTTTGAGTTGAAAACTAAGAAATTAATGTAATGGAATGAGATATACCATTTGATTTAAAAGAATAATGATGAGATTTGAGTTGCCCAAGTTTTTTTTTTTTTTTTTTTTTTTTTTTTTTGGTTTTTGGTGGATAATTATATATTAAAAGTCAAATTAAGTTTTGTGATGTGTGATCATAAATTTTGTGTTTGTTTTGGGATAAGCCAGCAATTGCTTTCTTCATAAAATACCATAAGATTGCAATCCATGCAATATGAAGTGCATGTTGAACACACGACAAGTTTTCCAGGCATACACTGAATGATTCAAATCACATTTTTACAAGTTAAAATAATAATAAAATAAAATAAAAACATTATTGCTTTAATATTTCATTTTAATATTGTCTTAATTATATAAGATAAAAATTATACAAAATTAATAAAACTATATTACTTATTATTATTATTATTATTTTGAGAGCTTTAAGCACATTTTGCACCACTATATGCCTCCTTAATATAAATTCTCTTTCTTTAAAATGTGAAAATATAAAAAAAAATTGCAGCCATATATTTCTTCTTTGCTTCAGGAACGAAACAGAAGGTCATCTCTGAAAGTGATTTGAAGAGGATACCCAACAACAATGGAGGGGGAAGAGGGCTAAAATTAAAATAAATGGCCAACTCATTGAAAGAAGGAAACAGGAATTATGTACAAGTAAATAAGTTTAGTTTGCATGGGAGAAGAGAATGAATTAGGAAACTACATGACATGTACACTATGTACATAGAAGCAATGTAACGCTACCAGCCTGCCTGTCTTGAGCTGTGCATTTCAGTTGCTTATCTCAAAGTACTTGGGATCTGATGGATAATCATATTCTACCCGCAACTGCAACGATAAAAAGACGATGCATCATCGCTAGAGTAAAATTAGGAAACCGAAGCTAATCCTCCTCTTATACATACATTATATAAATTTGGGAAACTGAAACTTGGCAGCAGTTTTCAGTAACTAAACAAGATCATTTCATGATGTCTTCAAAAGATATTCACATGGAAAGTTAAAGGCAATTTTAAGGTGAAAAGCTAGTATAAATAAAATTAGATTGTCAAACAATAGTAGAGGTTGAAAGTTAGTATCAACGAAATTAGATTGTAAAACAATAGTATTCTCCTTCTGTTGTTAGTGCATACTTGACTAACGCAGAGAAATTAATCTAGAAAAAGACATATTAAAGGATGCTTTTGGTTGATTTTCTATTCAGCACAAATTTTTTTTCTGAAAAAAATAATCATCTTATAAATGGATACCAACACATAAAAGTATCAGAATTAGGACCTGGCTAAGACATGAACCCAAATGGGAACTACGAGTACGAGTTGCATCAGTAGATTTGATCCATGAATCAAACATAAAAACTACGGTTCAATTTTTGCATGAAAGTTATGAATCTGTTTCTATATATCAACAGACATTCTAATAACTATACTAGAAAAGAGCAAACATGAACCAAGCGTGGCAAAAGAACATGACCCTGCATAATCATTGATGCATCAACAGAACTTCTCTATCAAACTTTCAAAAACAAAATATATAATTAACTAGAAAAGAATATTTGATGCTTCCCATTAGATTCCCTCTTAAATCGACCATGTGAAGGGGAATCACACTATATTTAGTGCAAGAAGCACAGAATTAACATGCTTCAATTGATTCACAGAACACAACCTCCCCATTGGGAAACAACTTTTACATTATATCCCTTACTTTCAACTACCTTTTAAAAAAATTCACATTTCCAACATCAATGTGAACATCTAAGCTTTTCCATCTTGAGAAAAAAAGAGGAAGAAACACAGAAAAATATTGACAACTCTTCATTCTGTTCAATTGAAAAGAAGAAAATTGATCCAAGCTCAATAAATGAGAATACAACGTGAATTTCCACGAATGCAAAGATGACAAAATCCAGTTGCTATATGCTACAGGTACACTAGAAGCTCAAGACAGCTCAAACAACAATGCAACATGACACAAGAAAGTGATATGCAGAATGAAGAATAAATAATTTACCTTGCCTTCATCTGTGTCTGAATGTCGTTGAGGGAAAACCACTCTCATATCACCATATAAGTAGAAGTGTCGCTGTCCTTTGTTGTCCATTTCGTTTGCTGCTGGTGCAGATAAGGGATCAGATTCACTCCTCTGGAGAGACCTGAAAGATTTCTTGGGGAAAGGGCATAGAAAACGGAGGTGAAGAGCATAGCGCAGAGCACCCGCACTGGCAGTGTTCTCATTGACCTTAGAGCTAGAAGGGCTATATACAGATTTGCTCACATCCACAACACTAGCATTTGACCTATTTTCCTCAACAGGAAAATTTAGATGTTCGTCAACATTCACTTCACCTGAACAATTGGCAGAATCCTCAAAATGGCTGCAGTAAATAGCTTCAATATGTTCCTTTTCCTGTTTAGGAGACTCTAGATGTAACATATCACCAGTAATTAAATTGTCAGGCTCATTCCTCATTGGTAGAACATGGCCAATATTGATTTCAGTTTTTACGTCAGATTCCTTTCTCTGCCCATTCCCTGACGTAGAAGTTGGCTTACAAGAGGCTAAAATGATCCTTTGCCGCAGAAAAGTCTATTGGAAAATGAATCAGGTTCAAAAAGTCACTATAGGAAACCCAATAAGTACATAAGAATAAAATTAAAAATAGACGAAAAAAGTAGCAGCATTAAAATTTATAAACAAAAATCTCCATTTCCTCTCCTACCATCAGCTAGGAATCTTCTAACAGAAAGTTGAATTGTTTAGATTACTTTTTTACTTCATTTACATATGATAAGGATCATAAATTGCAGTTAACTAAGCAACACAAGGAGTTGAATCTCAAACAAGAACTCCAAATGAACAATCATATGGAAATTGTCAATTTTATACCATATTGAGTAGATAACGATGAACCCAAAATGGCCAAATGCATTATGTCCTAAGGAGTTGTTCTGTACAATCCTCCACACCTGATGCACAATTTACACAATTCATGCTTTGACAGCAGAAGGTGAATTTCTTTTTAAGCTTCCATCGCTTCCATAGGAATGAAATGTTAAACCATTCATATAAACTGCCCTCTGATATTGCTTCTTTTTCAAACTTGAAAGGAACGACGTTCTTATCATCTTTATGTCTTGTTGGCAATAACCTTTCTTATGTTTCCAAAACACCATGAAGAAATCAAATACTTCATTGATAACAATATGGAAGAAATGGAGAGAAGGTGATTCTGAAGAAATTTGAGTACAGTGATAGCATATTAAATTGATGCCTTATAAACCAGACAGGCGCTTTGAAGATTAGCCAGAATCACATCATGCGAATGAAATACTAGTAAACTTAAAAAGAATCATGCATTCTTTGAAGTTCATTGACATCTAACCTTGGTACCAGCTGGCATGTCACTCAAATCATAGTTACATAGGAAAGTATGGATAGGTGTCTTTTCCGGATTGCTAAGAACCTGCACAAGACCAATTTAGTCCCGCAGTCTAGAGAGCCAACTGACTGCTACTAGAAATACTTTTTAATGCTAAAATAACCATAAGTCAAGTGTACCTTAAATGCAAAGCTTTAGCTTGAAAAACCAAATATGAAAGAATTAATTACCAATTGTATGCAGCCTTTGACAGGTATACGCAACCAGCTCTTTTCTGCTTTTGAATCATTAGTTCTATTGCTCCTCCTCATTTTTGGACCTCTACACTTGCTAGATGGGACATGCCTAGCTAGATTTATGGATGAATAATATAACAAGT
Source organism: Carica papaya (assembly GCF_000150535.2). Next base: position 2,373,139 of record NW_019014688.1, read on the forward strand.
AGTTATCTCCATCTACACTAGTTACTGCAAATGAAAGCTTCTGTGACCGTGGTGAGAAATTTCCTCCGGTGACATTGAGGACAGCAAGGAAACCATTGATTCTCTAAAACCAAAAAGTTGCAAAGCCATGAATAAAACACATTTTAAAGCATTAGATCTGGAACATGAAAATCACTTTAGCTAACATTATATAACAGCTAACCTGACAAACTTTTCCAGATAATAAATGTCCAGAGAGCAAGGACTCCTCAAATGAACCAACCAAGGACCTTCTAACAGGCAGTTCTCTAAGAGTTCTTGTCAATTTTCTACTTAGAGAAGTATGGTGTGAATCCTGAACCTGGTGCTGAATCATGCCAGAGCTAAAATCAGGAAATGACTTGCATGATGTTTGAAAGTCCTCATCTTTCTGTGAAGATAAAAGACCATGGACAGTTCCATCAAGAGAATGTTTCATATCCTTTAAGGTTATATATTTGTCATCAAACCTTTTTGTGATATCCTTGCTTCCTCCAGCTAATTTTCTTCTTTCTATAGAGTGTGGACCAAGTGGAGACAAAAATAGGGAAGGTGTTACTGTCTCTTGTGCAGATATTACCATGGCCCCAGTTTGGAAACTTTCTTCAGTTGTTTCTTCACCATAATTATTTCTAGGTGAAGAAACTGAAGTATGCTCCACCGAAAGGCCATCAGTGCAACAAATAGAGCTCTCCCAACAATTATCATCTGGTGACTTTCTCCATTCTGAAAAATAAGATGCAGAGGAAATAGGAGTATTAATAAGACTAGAGTTTCCAATATGAGCTTTCTTATTCTCTTGTGAGAAAGAGATATTCCTAATACCATTTCCTCCCTGAAAGTCACTGTCAGAAACTCCAGCATCAATGTCCAGTACGTCACCATTAAATTTTCCATGAAGAAGCATTTTATTCAAAGGAGACAATAATCGTTTCCTGGCAAGTGATCCATTTATATCTTTTGCACTACCGGTGATACTAACTATAGTAGATGAAGTCTGACTTCCACGGAATACATTCACAGGTGAATGTAATGCCCCTGATTTCACACTTAAAATCCTAGGAACATGCATCTGAAAATTAGTTTCAGTTTTACGAGTTAACCAGCCATTCTGTTCCATCTTCAAACTATGTATATTTGGTCTACTATCTCTATGAATATTTGAGACACTGTGATCCTTTGGAAATTCTCCAATATCTTTCCTTTGGAAGTCTCCAATAGATGAACATGGCAAATCCACTTGCATTCGATTACCTAAATTCCCTCCAATTAAATCACAGCTGCTAATAGCCACCATTCGAGATGGGTTCTGTACGAATGTGCACAGAGATGCTGCAACTTCCTCAGCAATACCACCAGATGATACTTGAGGCAAGCCCATCACTACACGTAAGCTCCAGTTCTCCCAAATTTTCAAGGATCCAGTTATTTTACCTCCTCTATGCACTCTGTTCCTTCTCTCTCTTCTAACTGCTCTTGTACATAAAAATCAATTGATGCCCAATGTCTAATTTGCAACAAGGTCTCTAACCTTATTTGTGCAATATTCAAAAACACCATCTAATTCTAAATGCACCACCATGGATGACACAATCTATCTGCCAAATGCATCATCCTTAAAACCACTAGTCATTGTGTCAAGTGGTAAATTGGTTGTGACCCAAACAGAGATATAGCAGATCACTGCATCTGATTTCCTTGCCAGTTGTCGATCCATTGTTCTCCAGAAAGCTGTGCAGTATCCTGAAATTATAGTTAAAAAAAAGTCAGTTGTGCAAGTTTATGAAGCTGAGAACTATCAGAATGACGAGATCATATGGTTGATTCGATTTGTTTCTCTTTTGTTGCTTATCTTAAAAACAAGAATTTACCATTATCTTAAATATGCAGTTGCATTAATCAAATTATGATTATGCAATGCAGAATTATGCTTTAGTTATATTGTTTTCAATGAGCAAAACAACTGTATATCGCTTGCATAATAATCTAAACACAGCTGTAACCATGTTATTTTGAAATCAAATTTGATCATGTATCTGATTCGCAAGAGACTAATACCATATTCAGTATACAAACTCATGAATATATTCTTAAGCTTTCCAACGAGAGAGATGATTTGGAAACAACGTGATTCACCAGAAAACCAGCACGATGACAATTTTTGGCAGACTAAAAAAAATAAATGAGGATGAAATTGGAATCAGAACTTCCATTAAAGATATTACACGAGGAAAAAAAAAAAATTGAAGTGCAAAATCCTAACAAAACCCAGAAACTTCTGTAATCAGCTAAATTCCAATCAAATTCACGTAACTGAGAAAGAAAAAACGTAAAACCCACACAAATTCCTTGTACTCTGTTCTCTCAGCCAATTTTTTCCAGGCAACCAAACATGAACTTGAGGGGAAAAAAAAAAAAAACAACTTAAAGAAACCGCCATCGATAGAATCAAGGCCAATCCTCCAAAATCTCATCGAAGACAAAAGAAAAGGAACCCAGAACTAAAATGGACGCACCATTAAGCTCGTGATGATACACAACATAATAGAACAAACAATTCTGAAACTTTACTTGCTTATAATTCACAAAAGATGAAAAGTACAAGAGCAATCGGAAAAAGAAACAAGAACAACGAATGAAATCATTAGAAACCCGAACGTTTTGAGTTTCTTAATCTGCAACTTTTTTCTTTTTCCCTTCTCCTTCTGGTGGCATCCGTTCCTTTTATAGTGTTGGGGGCATTTCCATCTAATCAGTGTAATTTACCCTTACCGTAAACTTTTTATTTTGGTGGGTAGTGATTTTTGATGAGCCTGAAAAAACCATTTAAAAGAATTTTCTTTGGTTAACCAGAAAATGTGGCTGCTCGTATTTGTGGTTTTTTGAAATTCAATATAGACCCAAAAAAAAGGAAAAAAAGAAAAGGAAAAACACTGAGTGCTGGGAAAATCCACATGCCACTTTCTCTGTGAGTTCAAGTTGCGGCTCTCCTTTTATTCCCTTTTACACGTCGCTTCTTTCTTTCTTCTCGTCTATTTCTTTTCTTAATTTTATGCTGTGTTAGTGTGTCTTTATTTATTTATTTATTTATTTTTATTTTTATTTTATGAATATCCAATTATCATAAGAAATTCAAAAATTAATCAAAGTTTTACTAAAAAAAATATCAATGGAAATTAAGATAATAATCTTCAATAAGTTTTATGATAATCAAATACATTTTAAGTGACAATTATATTTAAAAAGTATAATAGCAATATGTTGATAGTTTTATACTTGAAATACTAATTAGAATAAACAACTCAAATTATTAAAATATATATTTATTGTATTTAAAATTAAGTTTTAATTGACAATATGTGATAATTAAAAGATATTAAATTAAAAAAAAAAAACCCTTCAGTTAAATAATCAACTAATGTGGTTGTAGAATTTTACCATTACTATATTATTAATCTTAGTTATTATATAAGTTTTTACATGATATAAATATGAATAGATATACAATGTCAAAAAAAAAAAAAAAAAATCACAGGCAAAAAGAAGCAATGAAGAAATTCTATATCTATATTGATATATTTTTTTACTAATTTTTATTTAAAGCTAAAATAATTTGAGCTTCACAAAATCAAGATGGAAACTAATCTCACTCGGTTTTACCTCACACAATTTTCAATCCTATTATATTAGTATCTTATTAAAAACAAATAAGATAATAAGAAAGAGTTGAAAAAAAAAAAATCAATTAATTTGGAAAACATAAATGATTAGATTTAATATGACAGGAGTGAGATTTGCTTTAGGTAATTGAAAGAAGAGAAGAATCATTATAATATATTTTTAAATATCAAAAAATTTGTATATATATATATATATTTTTGTAATTAAAAAAAATAATAAAAATTAAAACCAATATAGTTTATTCCACTACAAAATGGATTTAAGTTTCCATAATACTTTTTTTGAGTATCTTTTGAAGTAAAAACTTTAACTTCTTTATTTAAATTTTTATAAAATAAATAAACTACTAAGTATCTAAATCAAAAGTACAAAATGATAATTAAAAGTGGAGCATCATCGATACGCTTTTCTAAGCTAACCTGATTCTTTTGATTTCTCTCCTCTCACTAATATTTTCCTTAATTTTAGTATTAATAGTTTAATAATATTATTAATTTTAATCTTAAAAAGATCTAATGCGCTGTGCTATTCCATTAAGATTAAAAACAAAAATCATATTAATTTTAATACACAAAAATTTCTTTCCTCTAATTTTTTTATTTTATAATTTATTATTATTTTTAAATCGTCGTAAATTTTAATTTTTTTAATTATAAAAAAATATAATTTGAATCATTCACATTTTCTAAGCATTTGTGTTTATGCACTACTATAATTTTTTTTTTTTAAAAAAAAAATATTTTCTACGCTCTCTCTCTTTCGTCTTTCCTTTTTTACTCTGGTAAACTTTGAATTTGGTTTTCAAATAGCGGTTTTTTTTTTTTCGATTTTTATGGATTTTTAAAATTTTCAAATCACACCCCTAAAAATACTCGAGCATTTAATATCAGCTTACTGGATTTTACTCCCTCAAAATTCTATTAAGCTGTTTAATCTTCTCCTCTCTCTCTGAGACGCTATGGCATCAGGATCAGTTTAGATAGAGAGAGAGAGAGAGAGAGAGAGAGAGAGAGATAATAAAGAGAGACACTTCTTTTTTTTTTTCTCCTGAAAAATAAATTTTCTTTTGCTTCAAGTTTAGGGTTTCCTTTATTTCTTTGATCGACCGAAATTGCAGAGAAAAAACCGATATGATAGACTTCAGTCGCGTGCAAAAGGAGTTGCAGGAATGCAGCAAAGACATCGAGGCCTCCGGCATCAAAGTCACCCCAAAGTCCGACAATCTCTCTCGGTTAATCGGAACTATTCCCGGCCCCATGGGCACTCCCTACGAGGGCGGCAGTTTTCAAATCGATATCTCATTGCCAGGTCCGTTCTTCGCTCTCCTTATGCATTGCGATACGCGGGCATCAATGAAATTCGTATCCAATTTTCATTCTGTTTTCTCGTTCATAAATTGTTCAAATTAACTTGTGTTGGGCAGTTTCCTGCTGGGTTTCCTTCAAATTAGTATTTTTCCTATGGGGTTTTGTTGTGTGGGCTTCAAAAGTAAACCAAGTTCTTTGACATTCAAGAGAGGTCTTTGTTTATTCGTGAAAAAGGGTTATAACGTGATCCTGATTTCTTTGTTTTGAGGTGATAATGCTCTTTATTGGTTTGTGTATTAGCACCTATAAACAAAATTGTTCGTACAATAGGTGGGTTGTAGGATTGGAGATCATACCCGGTTAATAAACAGGTCCTGGCATTCAAAACCAACGCATTTGGTCAATAACTACACTACTAAAGCTGAGCTATTAACTCTAGTCATTCCCCTGTTTATGCTTCTTTGATTAATTGGGTTAAGGTTACCTACTTTCTAGTCTGTTTTTCGTTTGTCTATAATGCACGAATACTCAAACTGACCATCAGGTCAGTTCTGTTTGAATCAAACTTGATTTCATCATATTTTGTTCTCCTAGAGGAACTCAATCAAAAGAAAATTGCTCAATAATCGTCTTAACTGGAATTTTTTGGCAACGAACTTTTTTTTTTTTGCAGATGGATATCCTTTTGAGCCTCCCAAAATGCAGTTTGCAACTAAAGTTTGGTATGAAGAAATTCTGCAACATTATACTTGTTTATGCAGTTATCATTAATTTTACTGTCTATATAATATACAGAATTATGTGAAATGTGGTAATGCATTCAATTGTAGAATATAAGGGTATGGATATTATTGTTATTTAGAATTATACGGTTGGAAATGTGTTTCTTTTTTCTCATCAGTATAATGATACAAAAGCTATATTGTAAGGAGTTGGATTGGGAACACAACTTTTTAACAGAATTCCTGTTTGTAGTTTCTTTTCCCTCAGAGATATGAAGTCCGAAGGAAAAGTACAAACATAGAATAAACGGTTAAATTGGTTTCACCTTTCTCGCACACACCCTCCCCAAGCCATCATGCTTGTGCTCTTGCTTCTCGATACAGAAAGAGAAAATACAACACAGATTTTTATGGTTGAAAACTGAAATCTTATCCTGGTTTCCTGTCCTTACCTTGGTAAGCAAAAATTTAAATTACTTGTGGGAAGGGTTTCGAACTGCTTTCCGCCCAACATATATCTCAATTATGTTGGGAGAAACATGAAGCTGGAAAACCTACTTTGTTATGTGGTTGATTGATATTTAAATTAGATTAGTGGAGCATGCTATTGTTTTATCTTTTTATCAAAAGAAGGATAAATTTGTGGAGTCAGTAGGGTTCAAAAGATTTTACCTTGCCACTTTCTAATGTGAATGGAGTTCATGGTTATGCCATAAGTACAATTTCAGACTTTATAGTTTCTCAATCAAAGTTGATCAATGGATTGGAACTTTGGTCTTTGAGTTGGCCTGTGGGTCTTTGGCCTTTAGATTGTTCGATGCATCAATTAAAAAATATATATTACTTGATGGATAATGATATATAACTTGTTTATGAGATATCAGATGATTGAAAGGTATCTTTTTCTTTGATTTCCCTATGAAGGCACCCCAATATCAGCAGCCAAAGTGGGGCCATATGCTTGGATATCTTGAAAGACCAGTGGAGCCCCGCCCTTACCCTGAAAACAGCTCTTCTTTCTGTCCAAGCACTACTTTCTGCTCCACAACCTGATGACCCTCAAGATGCTGTAGTTGCGCAACAGGTTTAGCTTTGCCTGGTGTATTTTCTCAAATATCAGATGTTTGATTTAGTACCTTCTTTAGATTAAGTCTCATTTTATCTTAATCGCCGCCAGGCACAGTTTCATATGTCTCTTGTAGCAGCTTAGTTACATTGTCGTCATTACAAATCATGGTTTTCTTTTGCTTATTGCAGTACCTCAGAGATTATCAGACATTTGTTGGCACGGCTCGCTATTGGACGGAAACTTTTGCCAAGACATCATCTCTAGGGGTGGAGGAAAAGGTACTCAGATTCTTGGTGTTTCTTTTATTTGCTTGTTTCTAAACACATGAAATGAAGGGGCGTTCAATTTCATAAAATTTGTCATAATTTATGACAAGTAGAATGTTCGGTTATATCTTTTGCCAGCTGATGGAACATTTAATCAAAGAAAACTGTTCGATAACTTAGGGGGCAGTAGATACTGCTAAACATTTGATTTATAGTCTGCCACCGACAGGTGGCCATTGCCTTGATTATTTGGGTAATGTTTTATCTAGTTGACTGAAGCTTTGCTCCTGGTGTTGTGAGTTTAGCACTAGCAACAAAGATTTTCTTGTACTGTTTGTAAGGAACCTAAATAGTACAATGTCATTTGTTGTGGGGTAGTCTCTCAGTTACTATTCATCTTGGGCTTTCTTCTCCTTAACCCATCATATATTAGCAAGGTGATGGCAGGCAGTCTTGCATCTGTATACTTTTCAGTATGCTTGTCTGGGCTCCTCCTCTTGCTTTTTCAATGGATTTTACACATAAATATAAATTATTGTTTTCTGCATTTCAGGATTCGTAATTTCAATTTGTGCAATTAGGTTTACATTTGTTGTATTGTTGTAGGTCCAGAGACTCGTGGAAATGGGTTTTCCTGAAGGACAGGTTAGGAGCATCCTGGAAGTTGTTGGGGGTGATGAAAATCTGGCACTGGAAAAGCTTTGCTCTGGCTAAGGATATGGAGCAGATGCCAATTGTTTTGGCACCTATTTAGCACCTTGAAAATGATGTAAGACACAAACGGTTGATCTGAATATAAGGTTTTCTAATTTAGTCTAGTGATAACTGGTGTCACTTTCACAGTGTCTTCTATATTCTTCTGAATATCGTCTCTTCTGATGCCATTAAATGCACAGCTAATTGTCCATCAATTTGCAGGTGCTAGTTAGCTACTTAGATGAAATCTGTTAACTTGTGTTGGATAGGGATTGGTTGATGGACCAATTAACTTAAATTGCGGGAATCCAATTTCCTCAAAAAGCAATATTAGATTTGAAGGCAATGTAGACAACAAACTACAATCTGTCACAATTGATACTCGATTCATATACTGAATCGGACTGCATCTAGACGTTTGCTTAAATTAGAAGAATTTTAGAAGTTGCAATCACATCATATAAAATATGGTATCAAAATAGTCTGGAAGAATTACATCACATCACAATTTTACAACAGAGTTCCTGGTGGTGATAAGAGAAGGTTATGGACAGACTAGTAGAGGTTTAGCAAAATAATGGAAGAAGACAATAGTAATAACAGTTGCTTCTCATCTGCATTGGATCTTATTTGCAAAAATTGATTCAGACTACCATCAGCTTTCGCCTTATATGTATGTATGTTGTGATAATGAGCTTGCTCTAGAACGATAATGATAAGAGAGAGGAGGACTCACGTGGGTAGCTCTTGTTTCCTCCTGCTAATAATTATTGCTTCATTTGAACCCTATCTCTTCCATCTGAATGCCGAACAGTGAAAGAGAAATAGAAGGCAATGTGTTTGAACATTAAAAAAAGAGGAAAGAAAATTAAGAGAAGTGGTAGATGGCAACTCTCCTGGCAGGTGGGGGATGACAGATGACAAAAAGCAAGATTGCCAAGAACAAAAGCAGCAGCATTTGTGTGAAGATTTGAAGATCATTGGAATCAAAACAGCATCTAAGCTCCATTCCTTCAGCACTGACTCAAAAAGAAGAAGCAAAAAAAAAAAAAAAAAAAAAAAAAAGGGAAAAAGAATAATTGAGTTGTTAAAATACCATATCCACACAAATAACGTCTGGCAGTGAGTGATGAATAATGATGGTACTGTATTATGCTTCAATACCCACGCAATTTTATGTTCCAACGAAAATATTATTATTATTATTTTGGGTCTGCTTAAAACATCTTCTTCACATATTTACTAAATAAGCCAGTTATCCAACTTCTAGTTACATATATAAATATATAATTGAGGCTTTTTAAAACTTGTAGACTTTTTTTATATATGAGGAATCTTGTTTTTAGATTAATTTTTGAATTAAACAAGTGTCACTGGTCGATTGCAGAGGGTTTCTACCAAATCAAAGTGGTCATAAATTAGGATAGAAAATTGTAGAGAGTTATAGATTCTGGAAACTTATAAAAATTGAATCATAACAGCATGTCATTTGGTTAAAAATTAAATATTGTTCAAATAATATTTGGAGTTGAAGGCATTGTTGACTTTTTCATGAATTGCTTCGGAATTGACTTAATAAATAAAAATAATAAGCAAACCAACCAACCAAAAAAAAAAAAAAAAAAAAAGAAAAGGAGAGAAATTCTTGTGAATATAGAGAATTGGTGGTCCCACAAACATTCATTGATTTTATTATGTTTAAATGTCAAATTGGAAAAGTTTAATAAGCCCACTAAATATTACTTAAAAAAATGTAAAAGACCAAAGAGAAATGTTACATGATTTTCTGCTTGATTGGCGTAAGCGACTCCCTCGTACTCATAGCCTTTGATATTTCAACCCCTATATCAACATATTCACCTGCCGTACTTTTCTTCTTCTTCTTCTTTCTTTTTTTTTTTTTGGTTACAATCGCCCTAATGCCAAATCTACTATTTGCAATTTAACACATAAACTAATATTTAAATATAATACATTAGCAAAACTAGTATTTAGGCCATCACTAATATCTTTCACTT
>NW_019014688.1:2436249-2456067 GCF_000150535.2 Carica papaya
CTTCTATTCCATTTGCTAATATCATCGCTCGGTATCTGGACACCAAAGCCTTTCTTCATATCGTTTTGACCTCTCCACATAGAGTATTAATTATGAATATAAAGCCATGCCAACTTAATATTAGCAACAAGTAAGATCTATGTACTCATTATATTGGCTCTATTTTAATAATATTTTTTCTTGTCTCCTTCATTTCTAAGATCTCTAACATGTTTCTACTTTAATTACAATGTTTATTTTAGTCAATAACTTTTAAGTTAACAATCATTGTTTTTGAAATTTCATTTTGATTTCTTTTTGTTGTGAGATTAGAGTATAAAGACAATTTTTTTTTCCAAGATCAACTAGAGTTTAGCCATACAAGTTGGTACCAAAGAAACAACTACAAACCTACTTTGTCAAGATAACCAAATTGGCATATTTTCTATAAACATCCTAACTTCAATATAATACACTAAGTAGTTCCTGCTTATCTCTTTCCATGTTTACCCTCAAAAAGTTATTGTCATTCTCTATTTAGCATGCCATAAGGATAAACCCAACAGGTCTAATCGTTATTCTACTATTTATGTGCTAATGAATTTCTAGAATTAGGAAAGATAAGATGCAAGTATTGCTCATAAACAACACTTGATCTCTTATACCAATTGCAATATAGAAAAAAAAAATGAGTCTTTCAGATTTGGTGCAACTGTAGATCGTAAAAGGGCCTACCTTATTGTCAAGGGTTACAATTAAGAAAAAATGATGGACAATACTAAAACATTAGCATATTGGTTAAGTTTACAACTATTTTTTTGGAGGTTGGCATTTTTAACAGTTGGACATCCTCAATGTCTTTCTTCGTGTTCAGATTAAGGAAGATATACATATGTCAATTATAAAGTTTATTGATTCTATTCTAACTATGTATGTAGGTTGAAGATGTGTCCCAATCATCAACCAAACCCACCTTCGATTGAAGATGTGTTCATAAAATGTCATGTACTTTAATCCATATAGATTTTAGGTTAAAACCAACTCATACTTCTCTAAATATATAGGTTAAAATATTGTATGTGAGCATTAATATTAAATATGTATTAAAATATTTTAATATATTTTGATATAAATATAGTAATATAAAATATGACATTTATAAATAATGTATAGTTTTTTTTAATTTCTCTCGAGCTGTTTTTTTTTTTTTTACTTTTTCTAGATTGAGTAGCAGTTCATTTGATGTAATCTTGTTAGTCTTTTGGCTTATTCTAATAAATTTGATATTTTCCCACAACACCTTTGTTAATATTAATTTTTTTAATGACTATATTTATCAAATATGTCCAACATACATAATTAATTTAAGAAAAATAATAATAGTACTAGTTTTCTTCTTTGGCTGCACATAATATCCAAGTATTAAATATGAATTCTAGAATATTTTAATTAGAATAAGAATAACATATTAAATCAAAAAATGGAATCACATATAAAAAAACATCGATGATTAAAAAAACAAATTAGGTAAAATTATAGCAATCCACTTGATGTAAAGAGTCCAGGTCAGGAAGCACTTTGGATAAAGCATGCCAAGCAAATGTGGGTGTGATGAAGAAGGCAGAATCCTCTCTCCCTCTTCGTAAACTTTATGCATCATTTTTTCTTCTTTTTTTATAAATTTTCAAAAGATCCTAATAAGGTTAATACATGAATTTAGACTGTTTAACTCTATAATGGAAATATAATATCATTTGATCTACGTGTTCATGATAATACCATGAAGTATTTTTTTAATTAATGAATACACCAAATAAACAGTCTCACCCACCAAATATATTCAAATGTGGGTTACGAATATTCACGTTTAACGTTTCCACTTCCAAGTGGAAAAGTGTTTATATTGGATATATACTTACAATTCTGCATGTGATGGATGCTAGCATTGAACTTTGGGTCTTTTCTTTTCCTTTCTTGTTTATTCTGAGAATAAGGAGAGCCAAATAGTGCCTAATTTGTATATAAATTTAGAAACTCAGCATCGAATGAGGACACATTATAATCGTTAGCTAGGAGAGGTGCTTATCCGAGATTAATTTATACAAGTAGATGAAAAAAATATTTGTATAAAGAAAATGGATCAGGAGATAGGAGATGAGTTTAGAATCGGGATAATGAATATAAAGAAAGAAACCATAGTAGAAGACTTGCAGCCTTACATGCTGTGCATATTGTCTAATATACTGTTCGCAGGATACACCATTGTTTCCAAGGTGTGTCTAGATGGAGGCATGAGCCGTTATGTGCTTGCAGTTTATGCCCATGCTTTTGGAACTATGGCTACTGCTCTTCTAGCTCTTCTGCTGGAAAGGTACACACACACACACACCACACATATTTGTATACTTATATGTCCTAGTATTATTTCGCTATATGCATGCATGACACGTAAACATCTGAGGGTTAATTCATGCTACTACTCGCAGGAAACAGGCAACCAAAATCAGCTTACAAATACTACGGAATGCTTTCTTCAATGGCCTTGTTGGGTACTGATCATCAGACACATATTTTCCTGAATATATACCAATTAGATGATTCTTTTTCCAAAAATTGGTTCTTTCTAATAATAAATAGTTTTATTTGTTGAAAAAACTATAGAGGGGTGTTAGCGAGGACATTATACTTTGCAGGCCTTGAATACACATCGGCAACAGTTGGGTCTGCCATGAGCAACTTAATCCCACCAATCACCTTTGTTTTAGCAGTTTTATGCAGGTAACTATACTGAGTACATATATATATATATGTACGTATCATATCAATTAGAATATTATATGATGTGATATGCATATATATGATGAGAATATTGTTGATAATATATATATGTATATTAGGATGGAGAAAATAGAGATAGGGAGCAGAATAGCACAAGCAAAGATATGGGGCACATGCATATCATTCGGTGGTGCAACTCTAATAACGCTTTACAAAGGAGCAGTTTTGATCGCACCACTTTCTACACATTCCCATCACATCCAAGCTGCTGCGAAACATCTAACATATATCGACTGGATAAAAGGCTCCATCATGCTTTTTGTCTCAAGCCTCTCTACAGCATTTTTCTACATCTTACAGGTTTTATTTCATTTCATAGTTAATTTTCTATTAGCCCATCTTTATATATTACACCCATATATAATGAATATTATATATATTTCCTCATAAAGAATTGTTATACACATATATATTGTTGAACTTCATTAATTGGATATATATGTATGGTAATCCTGTAGGCTGTTACAGTGAAGAAATATCCGGCTCCATTAACGTTGACGTCATTAATGTGCCTATTTGCAACTTTACTGGGAGCCATCTTTACAGCAATTATTGATCGTGAAGCCTCATCTTGGAGATTGTCTTGGGACATTACCCTTCTTGCCCCTCTCTATTCTGTGAGTATATTCGTATATAACAATAAATTATATTTTTATTTACAAAAAAAAAAAAGGAATTTAAAATTAGAAGAGAGTCGTTTGAAAAGTTTAATCATGGAATTGCAGGGAATTCTTGTGTTTGGGGTAACAATTTACCTTCAAACTTTGGCAGTACGAATGAAAGGACCAGTTTTTATTACAGCCTTCGGACCTTTATCTACATTAATTGTAGCCATAGTGGGACTCTTCATCTTAGGAGAGGCTTTGCACCTTGGAGAGTACGTTCATTAGTCTTTTCTTAATTTGTAACATAATTTCGTCAATCAAAAAAGAAAAGTCTAGCATAATTATATATATTAGAGATATTGAAAGTTAATAAATTTCTTGTTGGAAAATTTGCAGTGTTATAGGAGCTGTACTCATAGTTGGGGGTCTGTATGCAGTTCTGTGGGGGAAGGAAAAAGAGAAACAGAAAAAGCTTCTCCTTGACCTCCCAACGGCGTCTTAGCAACTCTCTGACTCTAAATGAGAATCATAATAAAGCTCAGTGATAATTTGAACTATCATTATAAAAAAAAAGCTATGTTTATGCAATCTGTGTGCTCAACTATATGCTTTAGTTTGTTTATTTTTGCAAGATATATATGTAAGATTTTTTTTTTTCTGGTGAATACAAGGTATGTTGAAGTTACTTCCTTTTTTTGTCGTGGATAAAGCTAATAGAATATTCTTGAATGGTAAATATAAATAAGTTCATTAACTTTGCAGCCAAAGCTGAAAGAATCTCACCCAGTTAGCATCTTCATACACCTACAACTTAACAAGACAGCATATGACAATATCATGGCATATTTGACATAAACACTCGACAAGGTGACAATTGTGAACCATAGATTTGTTGTACCATAAAGGTCATACATTTCCTTTGTCATCATTCAAGCTATATGATAAAGTCAATAGCATTATTTCCTATAAATCATCATTATTTTGTCATTATATCATAGTCGTTGCTCCCTACTATAATCAAGATCCTTCCTTGCTTATATGATTTAGATCATGTCAAGACAATAACTCACCAGGTATTTTATAAATAAGAAACACAAATAGTATAGAGTGATCTATATCTCTCAATGTCCTGAAAAAGTGAAAGTTTGATTCCATATCTCTCAATACTTGCTCTTACTGTTATTATTTTTATTTTCTCATTTTATATCTACATCTTTCTAATTTGGAATTATAGTGTTTCTTTTTTTTTTTCTCTAGGATAAAACAAAAGGCTATTGTTTGTTCATGGTGGCTGATAGTCTCAGCCAAAAGATAATGACATCTACTCAGCATCAACCTAGGAATATATCTTTTTTTAAGTAGCAAGAATATGCCACTTTTAATATATAGGTAATTGATAAAGTCTGAAAAATCGAATAGAAAATCTGCCTTTTAGTCAGGCAAGCTGAGGTTAACTACTTACCATACCGTATCCTATTCCTTTTATTAAGATAGGTAACTGGGTCCCTTGCAAAAACTTCAATAATTGTCCTCTTAATTTTTCCAGCTTTTATTCAGATACGATACCCTTACAATTCTTCAAGCTTACCATGCTAGCATTTTCTCTGTGGTTTTTATGGCCTTATGCTTGACAATAATGTAGTTGCCAAGAGTTTAGGATGCAAGCCAAAATGTTGAGAAGTTAAAAGGATGTAAAACTACTGAGTTATTGTTGAGAGAAGTGTATTTCCCTGTAAGTGTAGAGAGAACCGTAATATGATGTTCTCCCTTATTATAACCCCTTCATTTCTGTAAGGTAAATAAGCAATTTTATTAATGGACGTAGGCAGGAAATACAAAATCAAAACTAAATTCAATCCATCAACTTTTGACAGAAGCATAAACCTTCTATTGGCACAAGAAAAGAACAAACCCGTAATTACTTTGGAAGCCAAATCTGAAAAGACTTGTGGACACAAGTGGCGAGCACTACCTTGAATACCACTAGTCAAGGATTTGAAACCTTTTCTAGAAAAGATCAGAGATGACCATATTCGCTAACTCACCCCAAGGCAGGTTAAAACCTGTAATTCATTGCTTACAATTTGATATAACAGTAGAGTTTAACAATAACACATTAAATCTGAAAATTATAACTAAATTTTACATATCAAGTAATTGAGCACTAAAAATAAAATAAAAGGAACAAGACGAGCTCCAACTATTGATAAAAATTGATGGTTTTGTATTCATTTCAGTTAAAACAAAAAGAAAGAAAAGGGATGCTTCGGCATTGGTAAAATGTAAGGGGGCTGAATAGAAAATGCTCTAACCCAATTAAACATTGCCGAATTCAAGAACATTATATCATAACCTGGCAACATACGGGGATGTTACTTGTTAGCTTTGCAATGTCACAATAAATATTTCTCCTGAAGGGCAGCAATTTGTTGTCCTCAAATCATCCTCCCAAGAGAGTAAAAAAATTGGTTACAAACTTTTTATTTCCCCAAAATTCCCTAATGAAAAAATATTCAGATCTTGTGGAAACCAAGAAGCCGGAACAGAGGGCTATTCCGGAAGAATGCTTACCCTTTTCAAGGTTTTCAAATATTCATCCTGATCTATAGCAGGCCCTCTTTGCTGCACGAACAATATCCTCAACCTGCAGGAGGAGAGAAAAGAAAGTAAGAGAAATAAATAGATTAAGAAATGCTATAACAGTTTATGAAAACAATATTTCTTTTGATAAAGTGATGCAAACAAAGCTAAAAATACTCAAGATACTCAAAGAGTATCTAAAGGTAACTTGGAGCAAATTTCAAATGACGTGAACATAAATAGAGTTCTAAACCTGAAAAGTTTCAGTGGACCAGTAATAAGATCAAAAGTAAAGAAGCTTAAAGATTTGCTCCAAATTTTCACTCAAAAACATGTGGATGATGGGCTGACTAATTACGGAAAGTTCAAATATGAGCTTTTTAAACAGTCCAAATTCGTAACTTTAATTGGATTTAAATGATTTGGGATAATTTGGGCTTGTTTGAGTCTTATTGGTAATAGGTGAATAAGTCTTGTATATGGACTTGATTAGTTGAGCTGTTTTAAGTATTTTGAATTGTTTTATTTAGTTTGAGTTAATTAAGTTCATATAGTCAAGTGTAACTCATTTGGTCTTAAGTCTTGTCTTAGTGTTATTACAAGAACGAGCCTATAACTATATAGTGTCACAAAAAATTAGTGGTGTTGGTTAAGAAGATTGAAGTTATAAGGAGTTCATAACAATTACATGCCTATAATTAGCCTAGTTATTGTTGGAGTTACAATTGTAATTATCACATAATTAGCCTAGTTATTGTTGGAGTTACACTTGTAATTATCACATAATTAGCCTAGTTATTGTGAGAGTTACAATTGTAATTATAATGTTGTAACTTATCATTGATTTCTTTGGCTATAAATACCAAATGAACTCTTCTTTGTGGACATCAAGAGTTGTAATCAAATATTTTAAAATTGAGTTGAGAGTGTTTTGGCTTTCTTTTTACTTTATGCACAAGGTATTGATTTAGAATACAATTGTTATCACTTGTATTTTCAATTTTGATTTCCTATTTCAATTATTCTTGGTGCTTGTTTGGATTGGATTTAAGGGATATCATTTATCTTTCTTGGGTTCTATTTAATTTCTACCATTTGGGTGATTGAATAAATTTGATTTCTTTTTACTTGTGATCTAAATTCTATTCTACAATGATTAAAGAGTTCTAAGGTTCAAGTAAGGGTTTTAGGGTTCTGCATCATAAAGTCATTTTGGATTCAACAAAAACAAGCCTTGGGTGGTAACATTTGGTTCATACTTTCTAGGCCAACTTCATTTTTTTATCAAAATTCATCTTCAATCAGATACAACCACTATCAATACAGACCTAACCATTCAAGTCTTATAATATCTGACAGACTAATGAGATCAGGCATCAATTGTAAATGAGAATTATCCATCTGAAGAATAAGTCTACCTCCCATGGATGTTTCTGATATATGGTTTTGTTAGGGATATAAGCGTTATGCCTACAATTTAATTATTCGTATAATATATTGAATACATTATTGTTTTACAATTTATTTTAATAAATGACAATAAAATTTTTAGTATCATATTTATTATCTTATTATTTAATTTATGTGATAAAGTTCTTGATTAAATTTATAGGTTTTACATCAAGATGAAAATCTTGATAATGAAAGTAAATCCTTTTATGATGTAATCTAAAATGTTATAGAGACTTAGAATTTAATGAATATGGAATATTGAATCAATAAAATAGTAGTGAAAGCAATTTAGAGTTTAGGGTTTACATTCCTTACACAATGATTCAGGATGCTCAATAGGGTTATGAGAATGTCTTTTAAAGGAAGTTCTCAATAACGGAATAAGTAAATAAAAGTAAACACAACTAAAGTTCTTACAGAGTTAACCTTTGCTGGGCAACTCTGATGGGATGCGGGAAGCAGCTTTTATTTGCAGTCTTCTTACTGCTCAGAATCTGGATCTTAATCTTCTTGATCTGAAATGCTTAAATAAGAGGAATAAACTACAATACCCAAGTAAGAATATTATGTTTAACACCGATACAAAAAATCAAAAGTTGGTAAAAATCATAAAACAATTAATAAAGCCATTATTTTTTTTAAAAAATAAATTCGTTTAACATAAAAATCCTTATTTCCATACTTACCCTTATGAGTTTTCAAAACCAATCTATGAAGACAATAACCAAAATAGCGTTTTATTACAGATTTAAGTGAACAATAATAGTAAACTTACCTCCTTACTTGTTTACCAGTACCCTTGGGGGTCCATAGGGATACCCTATATGTGTGAACCCAATACCAAACTTGTCAATTAACCGGCCGTCCCTATTCCCATATGGTAATGGATTCCAAACATACGACCACCTCAATACCCTGTTCGGTATGAAGGTGATCTATACCTTCGAGCTCCTTCCTGTATGGGACTTCTCAGCCCCGTACGACTGAGATAATGTTCACGATAGGATTTTTTCTATGCACCAAGTCCATACACCCTTTTCCAAGGTACCTGATGAGCCTTCCATATATATATCTACATTATTAACCAATCACAGTTACATACCAACATTTCACATTTATAAATCAATAGTAAGTCATGCAAATAGACAATACACAATCAATCAATAAATAGGAATAAACAGGTAGGTAAACTAATAACGAGAAAGCAATTAAAATCAATAAATTTTAGCATATTATGCAACAGTAATCATTCTAGGCAATATGAGAGAAATAAACAACAACGTTGAGACAATTATACACTGATCAGTTCTGCCTCTACTGGTGACCTGTAATTAATTGTAAAATTTTCTAATTTGTTACAAAATACACTATTATTAATTATTAGACTTTAATTTACTATAATAGAAAAAAAAGGGTGAGGGATTCTTATCCCAGATTGGTATTTAAAACACTGTCTTTTTTCCTATGCCTCCTGGCAGTTCTCGAATTTTCTGAGTTTTTTTTTACGAAAATAAAAAACACGCGTTACGTATTCCTAAATACTCCAAAAAGGCCAAAATAAGCATTTTAAAATTTTTTCGACCGGTTTAGAATTCTGGCATGGCGGCACCGACTTTGCCGCTTATGGCGTCACTTCCTCTTGATTTGGTCATTTTCGATTGGTTTTGGCACGTTTTGGCTAGTTTTACATGAAAACCTGTAAAAAACAGGGTTAGAGGGCCTCTATCAGCTAGAAAAGGGAAAAACCGAGACCCTACTGGCGGTGGGGTTTTTTGGTGTAGCAGCTCTGTCGTTCTCTCTTGCGGTCGAGATTTCTCTTTGGCTAACCTGCACCAGAAAGAAACGAGAAACATGACGGTAAAAAAATCGAGGGAAACAGGAAATGGGAAAGGGCTCATCGGACGAGGTTTTTAGGTTGCGACTGCGACTGCTCGGCCGCGCTTCACTTGCATTTTCGACTCCTCTGTTAGCTTTTTGGCTTTGACATGGGTGTGGGGATGTTCACAATCCAATTTTGAGTGGAAAAAGAAAATTTTTTACCTTTTCGGCGTCGGTGGTGGCTTCGATGGGGTAGAGACGGTGTCCTTCCAGTGGCTGAGCTTTTCTCCAGCTGACCTTATTCTTCTTCTCCGGTCAGAGGTGTCGGCTAGGGTTTGAGAGCTGATCGAAGAGAAGTTTAATTACCTCTCTTCCCTTGATTCTAATCGTCCATTTGTGTCGATATGGAGTAAAGAGAGTCGTAAGATTCGAGACTCGTTTAGGCAAATCCTTGTTCAAATTTGGGCCATCCATCGCGATCCTCCGGAGTGAATCTCTCCCATTCATCGCTACACCGTTGGATCTTCACACAACTGATTAGAGTCGTCTGTTTTGATTTGAATGGGATTGGGATCTCACAGTTCGTATAAGTGGGAACAGATGTGGGCCGTTAGATCAACTAGACATGCAGATCGCCCGCGTGGCTCCTGTATGGAACTTGTGCCAGCGTGTTCACCACACAGCACATTCTAACTTGCCGTTGCTATTGATGTGGCCATCCCACATGGCCGGTAATTCCCCTTTTTGAAATTTGATCAATTTTTTTTTTTAATTTTTCTTTCAAATACACCCCCTTTTATTCACAATTTCACTCTGTTTTCTAAAATTAATTTCAATTTCATCCAAAATTCATATTTCTTCAAAAACTAACAAAAAAATTAAAAATTAAATTATTTTAATTTATTATTTCGTCAATATTAAATTGTCCCGAGCCAAGTTTTCAGATCCGAGTGTTACAACTTTCGCCCCTTTAAGAAAAAAATTGGTATATCAAATTTGTCGCTCTCTCACTAGTAAAACAGTTGGGGGTACTGGGCGCTGAAGTTTGATTCTAACTCCCAAGTGGCCTTGTCCTTCAAGTTGTTCTGCCATAAGACCTTGACGAAAGAAATTTCTCTATTACAAAACATTCTGCTCTTTCAGTGCAAAATACCTACTTGTACCTCCTCATAGGATAGATCTTCCTGGAGTAGAACCGATTCATGAGACAAGATATGTGAGGGATTTGGGTTGTACCAGCATAGCATAGATATATGAAATACATTATGGACTTTGGATAACTCTAGAAGTAGTACTAGTCTATAGGTGGATGTACCAATCCTGTCTCAGATCTCAAATAGTCTGATGAACCAAAAGTTTAATTTTTTTCTCTTTCCAAACCTACTGATAACCTTAAAGGGGCTGACCTTAAGGAACATTCGATTGCCTTTCTCAAATTCTAAATCTCTCATTCAGGTATCCGTATAACTCTTCTGCCTACTCTGAGCTATCTGGATATTCTTCCTGATTTTGACTATGTTCACTGTGGTCTCATCTACAAGATCTGTAGATTGACGATTTACAAGGTCAGCATACAATACCTCATACGGGGCCATGACAGTACTTGCTTGATAATTGTTATTGTAGACGAACTCTATCAGAGGTAAATGATCGTCCCAATGTCCTCTAAAGTCTAGAACACAAGCCCTGAGCATATCCTCTAATATGCGAATGATTCGTTCTGATTATCCATCTATTTGAGGGTGGAATGCTATACTAAGGGATAGTTTCGTTCCCAATAGTTGCTAAAAACTTGACCAAAATTGAGATATGAACTTGGGGTCGCTGTTTGATACCACTATCACTAGAACTCCATGTAACTTGGCTATTCCTGAATATAGATCCTTGCTAGCTTGTCTAAGGGGTCAGTCCTTCCGATGGTCAGGAAGCGAGAGGACTTGGTGAATTGGTCAATGATTACCCAGATTGTATCATACCCCGAGTGTGCTTTAGGCAACCCTGTTACCAAATCCATAGTGATATGTTCCCATTTCTACTATGACATTGGTAATGGCTGAAGTAGCCCACTCGGGCGTTGATGCTCTACCTTAACCTGCTGACATACAAGACACTTAGAGACGAAATCGACAATTTATCTTTTCATCCCGCTCCACCAGAATCGAGGCCCCATATTTTGGTACATCTTAGTACTTCAAGATGCATGGTGAACTTTGAACTGTGAGCTTCTGTCATGATATCCATTTTTAGTTCACTGTCATTTGGAACACACGCTCTATCTTGGAACCTAAGCAACTCATCGGAAGAGACTAAGAATTCTGAATTTATGCCATGTTCTATATCCTATATGAGAGTTGCTAGAGTGGAATAAGTCAATTGGACTTTCTTTATTCTCTGAATTAGTTCAAGTTGAATAACTAGATGGGTAAAGCATGTGGCCTTTTTTAAATCCTGAAACTATATCTGTTGTACAGCCTCTATTACTCTGCATTTAAAAATCATTTTGTGAGCCAACATAACTGCACTTTTCCTACTGAGCGCATCGGCTATTACATTATCATTGCTTAAGTGATACAAGATCTTATAATCGTATTCATTGAGGAGCTCTATCCAATGTCTCTCACACATGTTGAGATCCTTCTGGGTAAATATATGCTTCAAGCTCTTATAGTCTATTTAAATCTTAAAATTTTTTCTATACAAGTAGTGGCACTAGGTCTTCAAGACGTGGATAATAGCGGCAAGTTTCAAGTCATGGGTCGAGTAATTCTTTTCATAACTTTTCAATTGTCTGGACCATAGGTTATAACCTTTCTGTGTTGAATTAGAACACAGTCCAACCCTAGGTAGAAAGCATCACTGTACACTATATATCCACTTGTCCCTCTTGGTAAAGCTAAAACTGGCACGGTAGTCAACCACTTCTTGAGTTTTATAAAACTCATTTCAGAGTCATCATTCCACTCCAACTTGACGTTCTTCTTTGTAAGGCGGGTCAAGGGGGTGGCTAGACTTAAAAACCCTTCCATAAACCTGCGGTAATAACCTGTTATCCCCAAAAAGCTACGAATTTTCTTAACCGATGTCAATTTCTCCCAACCCATTATTGCCTCAACCTTCTCGGGATTCACTCATACCTCATCCTTTGGTATTATGTGCCTTAAAAAGTAGTCTACTTGAGCCAAAACCTACACTTACTCAATTTTGCATACAACTTCTTTTTCCTGAGTACCTTTAAAACATGGGTTAGGTGCTGAGTGTGTTCCTCTATGCTCTTTGAACATATCAGAATATCATCAATAAATACTATGATAAACTAATATAAGAACTATATGAAAACTCTGTTCATCAAGTCCATAAAATAGTTGGCGCATTGGTTAGCCCAAATGGCATGACCTACTCATAGTGCCCATACTAGGTTCTGAAGGTCGTCTTGGGGATGTCCTTTACCCTGACTTTTACCTGATGGTAACCTGAATGCAAGTCAATCTTGGAGAAAACTTAAGTATCCTGTAACTGATCGAAAAGATCATTGATCTTAGGGATGGGTACTTGTTCTTGATTGTGATCCTGTTCAATCTCTTGTAGTCAATATACAACCTCAAGGACCCATTCCCTTTTCTTGCAAACGTGACTTTAGCACCATAAGGAGGTATACTGTATCGGATGAACCCACTATCCCGTAATTCTTTGATCTGTTTCCTCAATTTTTCTATCTCAACACGACTCATATAGTAAGAGGCAACTGAAATGGGTTGGGTACCAGGCTAAAGATCTATGATAAATTCAACTTTCCTATCTACCGGCAGTCTGGGTAGTTCATCAGAAAATACACTGGGGAATTCTCGGACCATAGAAATCTCTTGAATATAAATTTTTTTCTCAAGCTTGCCTAATTTAGAAAATAACAATTGAGTTAAAGTATCATGTAAACAATGTAGTTACCATGAAGGAATAATATTAAAAACTTTTATTAATTTGTGAATGACTCTTCGTTAGGATGATTAAATACAAGCTTCTTATAAAAATAATCTACAGTGGTGTGATACGCCACTAACCAATTCATTCTTAGAATTACATCAAAATATCCCGTGTCTAGTGCTATAAGGTCTACTCTCAATTTTTTATATATTATTTTTACGATACAACCTTTGTATATGACGTCTTCTAGTAGTGTCTCATTTATAGGAATAGACACAAACAGCACAAAATCAAGATTTTTAGGTTACACATTCAAATATTTTGCAAAACCGTGTGAAACAAAAGAATGTGAAGGATCAATATCAATTAAAACATATGCAAGGTGATTACAAATAGTGTACGTACGCTGTATCATGTCCGGGTTGGCTTCAGCATCCTGCTGGGTGAGGGTGTAGCTCTGTCTTGGGTTGGAGGTCTGACCTAATTCTGATTTCGCGGGTACTCTCTCACGTAGTGTTAGACACTTCCACATATGCAGCAGGTATTGTTGAGACAATAGAAAGGTCGGTCTCCATGATCCTTACCACAGTGCTGGCAAGTCCTACCGCGTCCTGTTACTGGGACCTGAGAAGGAGCTTAAGTTACAGGCTTAGGTCTCTTGTTCTACTGAATCGGTGCAGTAGGTGTTGGCCTATGGTGTGGAACCAGGGGTCTACAATTACTCACTATTGGAGAAAAGATGCAGAGGTTTCTCTCTATTAGCTATACCTTGGCCAAAACTGTTGAGTAGGTGTTGAGCTTGAATACATACAGTTGTTGTCTGATCTAAGGATGGAGGCCCCACTCAAACTTCTTTATCTTATTATCTTCATCCATCATGCTCTCAGGAGAATATTGACTCAACTCCAGAAATTTTCGGGTATACTCAGACACTGTCATCTCACCTTCAACTAAGTGTGCAAACTCCAACTCCTTCGAATGCTGAAGATGCTCTGGAAGGTATTTTGTATTGATGGCTACCAGGAACTGTTCTCAAGTGACTAGAATGGGCAAGGTGGCTTGTTTCAGCTGCTACCAGCGACCTGCATCACCCACGAGCATGTAGGTAGTAAGTATGACATTCTTTTCGAGAACCACTCCAAGAGTTACGAATGTCTTCTTTGTCTTTGATAACCAGTATTCAGCCTTTTCGAAAGAGGATACCCTTATAAAGGTAGATGGGTTATGTCTTTTTTATCTCTCAATGCAGTCTGAGTCCATCATGGGTAGAACTGGGTCCTGTTGAAGAGGGATTGGATTATGCTGGGGAGGGGTTGAGTGGCCCTGTGGCAGCACCTGATTGTATGGTAGGGGCACCAAATTATACTGTGTTAGTGTCAAATGATATGGTGGAGGAGCAGAGCTATATCGGGGTGACACTGAATCTTTTCGTTGCAGGGGTGGCTCATACTGTGGAAGTGGTGGAGGATCATGCAGCTCCCTCATCTCTTCTTGAGCCTGTTGGACAGAGATAAGTCTCTCAAGCATCTCAAAGAGTTGATGAACATTCTTTTGAAGCGACCTATCCCGAGCTACTCTGTTTAGTGGGAGTCTTCCTCTCTTCATATCTTTGTACCTGCATTTCACAAGAAAGAGTTGAATGTTGGGTTATATTTAAATGATTCAAATCTTTGTGCAATGAATGATTCCAAGGAATGCAGTTTTGATACCAACTGTAGAGATTCAGAATTTAATGAATATGGAACTATTTAATCAGTAAAATAGTAGCGGAAGCAATTTAGAATTTAAGGTTTATATTCCATACACAATGATTCAGGATGCCCAATAGGGCTATGAGAATGTCCCATCAAGAAAATTCTCAATAACGGAATAAGTAAATAAAAGTAAACACAACTAAAATTTCTACAGAGTTAACCTTCGCTAGGCAGCTCTGATGGGATGCGGGAGACAACTTTTATTCACAACTTTCTTCCTGCTCAGGATCTGGGTTTTGGTCTTCCTGATCTAAAATGGTTAAATAAAAAGGATGAGCTACATTAGTCTAGTAAGAATATCACGCTTAATACCGATATGAAAAACCAAAAGTTGATAAAAATCGTAAAATAACCAATTGAGCCATTATCTTTCTCTAAATAAATTCGTTTAACATAAAAACCCTTATTTCCATACTTATCCTTATGAGTTTCCAAAATGACCTATGAAGACAATAACCAGAATAGCATTTTATTATACATTTAAGTGAACAATAACATTAAACTTATCTCCTTACCTTCTTACCAGTACCCCAGGCATGAACCTAATACTCAACTTATCAATTAATCAACCGTTCCCATACCCTGTCTAGTAATAGGCGCCAAACATACCACCACCTCAATACTCCGTCCGATATTAAGGCAATCTATACCTCCTAACCCCTTCTGGTATAGGACTTCTCAGTCCCATACGACTGAGATAATATCCACGGTAGGATTTTTCCTATGCACAGGGTCCGTACACCCTTTTTCAAGGTACCCGATGAGCATTTCATACATATATCCACATTATCAACCAATCACAGTTACATACCGACATTTTACATTTATAGATCAACATTATGCCATGCAAATAGACAATACGCAATCAATCAATAAATAGGGATAAACGAGTAGGTAAACTAATAAGGAGAAACAAATTAAAATCAATGAATTTCAGTACATTATGTAATAGTAAGCATTCTAGGCAGTATAAGAGAAATAAACAACAAGGCTAGAAAAATTATACACTGGCTGGTTCTGACTCCACTGGTGACTTGTAATTAATTTTAGGATTTTCTATTTTTTTACAAAATACACTATTATTAGTTATTAGACTTTAATTTCCTATAATGGAAAAAAAAAGGGTGAGAGATTCTTATCCCAGATCGGTGTTTAAAACATCATCTTTTTTCCTACACTTCCTGTTGTTCTCGGGTTTCTTAGATTTTTCTGCGAAAATAAAAAAACAAGCGTTACATATTCTAAAATACCTAAAAAAAGGCCAAAATAAGCATTTTTAAATTTTTTTAACTGTTTTAAGGCGCCGGCTCTGCCACCTACGATGGCACTTACTCTTGGCCTTACCATTTTTGGTTAGTTTTGACTAGTTTTGATCGGTTTTGTATGAAAACCTACAAAAAATAGGGTTAGGGGGCCTCTGTCGGCAAGAAGAGGGAAAAACCAAGACCCTACCAGCGGAGGGATTTTTTGATGCGGCAGCTTCGCCGTTCCTCTCTTCCAATCGGGGTTTCTCTTCGAGTAACCTGCACCAGAAAGAAATGAAGAACACGACGGTCAAAAAATCAAGGGAAGTGGGAAACAGGAAAGAGCTCATCGGAGGGGATTTTTGGGTTGCGGCTGCAGCAGCTCGACCGAGCTTAGTTTGCATTTTTCAGCTCATCCGTTGGCCTTTTAGCTCCGATATGGATGTGGGGAGGTTCAAAATCCAATTTCAAGCGAAAAGGGGAAATATTTTACCTTTTCAGCGTCGACGGTGGCTTCGGTGCAATGACGATGGTGTTCCCCCAGCGGCTGAGCTTTTCTCTGGCCACCCTTCTTATTCTTCTATGATCAGAGGTGTCGACTAGGGTTTGGGAGCCAACTGAAGAGAGGTTTAAATACCTCTCTTCCCCTGATCCTGACCGTCCGTTTGTGTCAACGTGGAGCAAGGAGAGTCGTTTGATTCGAGACCCACTTAGGTAGATCCATGTGCAAATCTAGGTCATCTATCGCGATTCTCTGGAGTAAATCTCGCCCGTTCATCACCACATCATTGGATCTTTACACAGCTGATCAGAGTCGTTCGTTTGAATTTGGACGGGAATGGAATCTCACTATTCGTTCGAGCAGGAATAGATGTGGGCTGTTGGATCGCTCGCGTGGCTCCCACGTGGAACTTGTGCTAGCGTGTCTGCCACGCGACGCGTTTGGACTCGCCGTTATTGTTGAACCCCTGTTTTTAATTTTTCTTTCAAATACACCCCCTTTTATTTACAGTTTCACCATTTTTTCCAAAATTAATTTTAATTTCATCCAAAATCCATATTTCTTTAAAATTTAATAAAAAATTAAAAATTAAATTATTTTAATTTATTATTTTGTTAATATTAAATTATCCAAAGCCAAATTTTGGGGATCGGGTGTTATAAATATTTTTAATCATTGGATCGTCAAAATAGAACATTAATAATATGGTAAAACTGATATATATGTGATAATCTCTATAAAATAAGGATTAGTTGATCTCATTAACTAAATCACATATATAGATGATGCATATGAAGATGTGATCATTGAACCAACTCCATTATGAATTTCTAATTGTTAATATTACCTTAAACTGTTAATAGAGTATTATTTGAAAATAATAAGAAGCAAGAATTTTTTTTAACCTAAAATAATCATAGTAATTGACAAGTTATTTGTTATGCTTTGATTCTAGACACTTATAGTCACAAAACTATAGTTGAAAGAATATTGAGTATGATTAAATATTTGTAGAATTAATGATTGATCAAAATAGAATCTATCAATTTTGGTAATAAGTTTAAATTCTGTATTGTCATTTATTATAACGACTAAATTAATATCTTGACCAATGTAGTTGAATGAAAGAAGAAAATAGTTTCTTATATCACTTAGCAGTCAAATATAATTGACATAAAATATAGTTGGTTGTGTATTGAGATTTAACAATTAAACCATATCATAGGATTAACTCGGAGCAATAATAACGGAAGAAATTATTATATTTTTCTTCAGTAGGGTTTTAAGAATAATTGTATATTTTATGCTATCCGGTTGTTAAGGAGTGTTGTTAGATGTCAACCTTAATTAGTAAGTTGGTTTGACTAATTTGCTACTGGTTTAATATTGAACCTATAAGGTCGCATACTAACGAGTGTTATGACTTTTGTTAAATGGATTAATTATTTTAATTATTTAAGAATTAAATTAGAAAATTTAATTTAATTAAATAAATAGAATTTTTAGTTTAAATAAAATATTATTATATTCTTTACTAACACTGATAATATAATTAATATTGAAGATAAATTGAATTTTTTTATTTTTGAAATAAAAAATTAATATTTATATTTTTTGTAATTATATTGTTAGTGTAATAAGTTTGAAGTATTCGTATTTTCGAATAATTTTAATTTGAAAACCTGCTGTTATGTATGTTTTAGATTTAATCTTTAATATGTAATATAATTTTTGAATTACAAATAGATCATATTAGATTATTTTATATCTTCCGTTGCATATTATGAATATATCACAATCCAGCAATAATATTAAAGTAATGAATTTTTTGTGTTTAAATTATATTATTAAATTTTAATTTTTAATATTATATCTTAAATATTTTAAGAGTTTAAATATAAAAATTATTATTTGATTATTTTTATTTTATTTGAATGTTTTTTTTAATTCATATGATGAATTAAAAAAAAAGTTTAAATTGAGCTGCTAGAAAATTTAGAGTAGCTGCAATATATATATACACATAATTTTTTGCGGCTGCTAAAAAATCAGAGAAGCCGCACAATAGGTATATGTATGAGACATATATATATATACATAATCTTAAAACTACTGGAAATTAGACCCCGTAAATATATATATATAAGTAATGTGAATGAAAAAAAAAAATAGGTTGTATCTCCTGCTGCCATGACGCACAAATATATATGTATATAGGAGATATATATATATATATATATAAATAATATGGACGACCAAAAAAATGAAAAAAAAAAAAAGATAAATTGGGCTGGAGCTATACTCCTGCACCAATATATGTATATATATATAATGTGTTAAAAAAAATTATTATTTTAGAGTTGTAGCCATTGCTGCCATCTTATACATATATCTATATATGTGAGATGCATAAATATACATAATATGTGGGTGTAAAAATTTTCTTTTTAATATTTTGTTTATATATTTACAATAATTTTTGGAATATTTTTTTTTATATTTTAATAATCGTAAAATATATATCATATTTAATTTTTTTTAATTATTGCATGTACATTTGTCATTTGTGTAATTTTGAATTAAGTGTCACATATGATGTAAATTTATTAGGACTAATTGCATATAGATAATTTAAACAAAATTAACTTTATACTAGTGATTTGATCATTATGTTTTTTATAATTATTTTGATAATTATATTCTTTAATTTAAAATTAAGTTTATTTTTTATTATATAATTTGCCATCAAAACAAGTAAATTTATTTATTTTTTGTTTATAAAGAACGACCTGACAACTAGGAGATTTGTAGTTCGAGAATAAAATAAAATTATTTGTTGTATGAGATGTGTATATGAAAATAATTATTTTAATTTTATATTAATTGCTTGAACTACTAAAAAAATATGAAATTATTTATCACTTTGATGGTTGAACTCAACTATACCAATAAGAACGATCTGACAACCAGATGACTATTTGGTATAGAGTAATTTATGAAAATTGTATAGAGATACAATTGGTAAGAGTACTTATCTTTAAAATATGTGTGGGAATCGACTTTACTACCAATGGCTCATTCATATTGTTAAAGGATTCCTTTATTCAACTAAAATAAAATATAGATTC
>NW_019014688.1:2482883-2495833 GCF_000150535.2 Carica papaya
TTACTCGTTTCGGGGTCCGAACACGGCTTCACAGTGCGCTTGCAGGCTGTCCCTAATTTTCCCTGAATTTTCTTCGGGGAACTGAAACGCACTACTGGTACCTGCACGTGTTCCAAAAAATCCCAAATTAGGCCTAGGGCCCCTTTCGGCCCAAATCGCAACTCCGGCACGGCGGCGATTCGCCTCGGGTTGGCTGTTTTCGGCCGTTTCCGGCCACACTCACATCGATCCCTGCAAGAAAACAACCCTAGGGCCCTCGGGGGGCCAAAAAATCACGGAAAAACGGAGCTTACCGGCGGCGGCGCTCTCGGGTGCGGTGGCTCTCCGGCGAGGTTCGTGTTTTGGTGATTCGGCTCGGTCAACCTGTAGAGAAAAGAATGGTGATCACGGTGATATAAAAATTGCATCAAACGGAGGCCGGGAAGGGCCTCATCGGAGGCAAAAACCGAGAAGGGGCGCGGCGGCGCCGCTGGACTTCGGCCGTGTATTCCGGCCGTTTGGCCAGGATTTTGGCTCCGATTTGGCCACAGGAGGAATCAGCGTGGAAAAACGAGTCGGGGGTACGAAATTTACCTCGATCGGCGGTCGAAAATTCCTCCGGTGCGGCGGCGGGTGGCGGCGGCCGGCTTCTGGTTCGTCTTCTCCGGCGAGCGGCAGGCGGCTAGGGTTTGTGGTCTGGTGTGGGGGTTCTATTTATAACCCTTTGCCTTTTGATCTCAGCCGTCCATTTTGTTTTAATCTGGGCCGTCCGTTTTTGATTAAATCTGGGCCGTCCGTGTGTTTAAATCTGGGCCGTCCGATCGCACGCTTGATCTGAACCGTCCGATCGCGCCTACACGGATCGCCAACGTGGCCCTTTTGGAACGACGTGGTCTTGCCACGTGGCAGGTCCCAGTTGGCCGGGACTGCTGACGTGGCTGCCGACGTGGCTTTTTTTTTTTTTTTTTTTCGGCCCCTTTTCCGGGCGCTACAGTGTTGACTAGAAAATGGCACCTGCTACTCCTTTAATATATTAAAAAAAAAGTGTTTACCCTGCATCTTAATTTTGAATAATTCTTAACTATTTGGATCGATGATTTAACATATTTTATTTTCAAATAAGAACTCTAACCCTTTTTCTAGCAAGTGTCCAACACTAAGTAAATTTTGATAAATTTCAAGAACACACAAAACTTCATAAATAAGTTTTGTACTTGTAAAACTCTCAATTACAACAGTCCCCTTTTCTTTTACTGGGATGTACTCTCCATTTCCAATTCTGACCCTTGATGTTGTTGATTTATCAAGCTCTCTAAAGAGCCTTTCATTAGTAGTCATGTGGTTTGTACAACCACTATCAATGAGCTAGCTATCACTTGAAATGTTGGACGCAAAATAAGATACAACAAAAGAGCTGTTCTACTTCTTATTAATCTATAACTTGGGTGTCTCCCTGCTACAGTGACTCCTTTTCCTTACAAATAATTTCTACATGCCCAAATTATACAACATTTTCTTCATCTCATATTCGGCTTTCTCCAACACTTATAGTACGGATCATTTTTTTTTGCCACAATGTTAACAAAGAGGATATTTTCCCTTTCTTTTTGTAGTGTGGTGTTGTTCTCAGTTGCTGTAGTTTCAGAGTTGCTAGCACCCCCCCTTTTTCCTTTCCATTTCTTGCTTCTACTTCCAGAATTCAGCTGCAACTTAACTTGCAAAGCTCCCTTAGTAGTTCCCTCTTGTCTCATCATCCTTCTTTGTTTTTGTGCCAAGAGTGCACTTAACAATTCTGCCAAACTAATTTTTGACATATCTTTCGAGTTTTTCAAATAAGTAATAGTGGCCTTAAATCTTTCAAGCAATGATACAAGTATTTTTTGAACTATTCTACTGTTAGTGAGTTCTGCTCCAAATATTTTCACCTTATTTGTAGTGCCAATCAACCTATCGAATAATCTTTAACAGTTTCTGCATTCTTCATATGATGTATCTCAAATTCTATGACCAGATTCAACACCTTCATTCCTCTAATATTTTCATCTCCTTGATACTCATTCTTGAGAAAATCCCAAATGACTTTAGCTGAGCTACATATCATTATTATGCTAAAAATGGTTGGAGAAACTGCAGCAAAAAGACAAGCCTTAGCTTTGGATTTTCTTATCTTCTTCTCCTTGTGGATTTTGATATGAGCAATGGTTAGATTTTTTGGTAGAGAAGGCACTTCATAATCTTCTTCTACAGCCTCCCACAAGTCACATGCTTCCAAATAAGTTTCCATTCTCACTGCCCGTATTGGGTAGTTTTCTCTATCAAACATTGGTGGAGCCATGGCTTGAAAAGAACTCTCGTATTCCATTTTTTTTGGTGATCGAAGGCGAAAAAAAAACTTCAAGGGAAGCTCTGTGATTGAACAAACTTAGAGAGAGAAGGTTGAAGAGAGAGAGGGCAGCAAAACAGAGCAAGTTTATGCAGCTGCCTCTGTTTTGCTGTTCTGAAGAGACGTGCTTATGCTGGAGAGAAGAAGTAGTTTTTCTTTTTTATTTCAGCATATATATATAAGCAATACAAATTTAAACTGATTACATCAACCAAACGATCAAATCAAATCCTCAGAAAATCATGCATACACATCGCACGAAATTTACGTATCCTACTATGATTCAACTTCATGGTGGATTTCCATTTTTTGAATTTAAACTTAACAGAAAAAAAACATTAATTTTAACACTCCCCCTTAATGACTTTTTTCACCAATCCCCACCTTTTCCCGCAAATCCTCAAATTTAGCTTTAGACAGGGCCTTGGTTAGAATGTCTGCAAGCTGATCATCGGAGGAGCAATGTATCAGCTTTATTTCTTGATTCCTCTCAGCCTCACGTATAGCATGATACTTAACGTTGATGTGTTTAGTTCTCCCGTGCATTACAGGATTTTTTGCAATGGAAATTGCAGACTTGTTGTCTACATACAACACTGTAGGTGTTTGTTTGTCCAGCTTTAGATCGTTGAATACCTTCGTCAACCAAATTGCTTGGTTAGTTGCTGTAGCTGCGGCTACATACTCAGCCTCAGCTGTGGACTGAGCCACAGTATCCTGTTTTTTAGATGTCCATGAAAAAACACCGGAGCCTAGTTTGAACAAGTACCCAGTTGTGCTACGTGCATCTTCTACACTTCCTGCCCAGTCACTGTCACTGTAGCCGACTACTCCACCTTCAGCTCTTGCTTTGAATTGAACACCAAAATTCCAGGTTCCTTTCAGGTACCTTAGCACATGTTTGGCAGCTTGTAAGTGTGATTCCCTCGGTGAAGCCATGTACCTTGAAAGTAAACTCACTGCAAACAAAATGTCTAGTCTGGTAGCTGTGAGATATAGAAAGCTCCCAATCCGACTTATGTAATTCTCCTCTTCTACTTTGCTACCTTTCTCGTCATTTGACAATTTCAGGTTGGACACCAGTGGTGTAGATACTGATTTACAGTGATTCATGTTGAATTTATTTAGTATTTCTTTGGCATACTTGCCTTGTGAAAGAAAAATACCCAAGCTGCTTTGTTGAATCTCCATTCCTAGGAAGTAGGTAGCTTCCCCAAGATCAGACATCTCAAATTCATTTTCCAATTTCTGCTTGAACTCTATCATTTTCCTTTTGTTGATGCCTGTCACCAGTATATCATCAACATATACTGCAGTGATAAGTCGGTCTTCATCTTTATTCACATACAGTGTGTTTTCTGTTATGCTTCTCTCAAACCCATAGTGAAGTAAGTATGTATTTAACTTATCATACCAGGCTTGTGGAGCCTGTTTGAGGCCGTATAGGGCCTTGTGAAGAAGATAGACGTGACTCTCCTTTCCAAGTTGAATAAACCCCAGTGGCTGCTCAACATAAATTTCTTCATTCAGTTTACCATTCAAGAAGGCCGATTTCACATCCAAGTACATCACACTCCAACCAAACTGAGCTGTCATGGCCAGAATGAGTCTAATTGTTTCATATCTGGCCACAGGAGCAAAGGTTTCTGTGTAGTCGATTCCTGGAAGCTGGGAGTATCCCTTTGCCACAAGCCGTGCCTTGTGCTTGTTTGTTGTCCCGTCCGAATTGAGTTTCACTTTGAACACCCACTTTACTCCAATTGGTTTTTTGTTTGTACTTAATTTTACCAGAAACCAAGTATTGTTTTTGTCAATCATCCTGATTTCCTCTTCCATAGCAAGTCTCCACTCTTGCTGCTGAAGTGCTTCCTCAACAGAGGAAGGTTCTTTTGAGACAAAACTGTACCTTTCATAGATGTCAGCTAGACTTTTCAATTTTATTCTTCCTTTTGCTTCACATTCTTCATCTTCTTCATCTTCTTCATCACTTTGAGTTGGGTTTGACACTGTCATTGATTTCTTTCCTTCTTCAAATGTGACACAGTCTCGTTCGACTTTCTGTTTCTCCCAATTCCAGTAGCTGTTTTCATCTACCGTTACATTTCTTCGAATCATAAGCTTGTTGGTTTTCAAGTTTAGAATTCTGTATGCTTTTGCTTCAGTACTGTATCCCAAAAATACTCCCAACTCAGCCTTCATTTCTAGCTTGGATCTCCTATCATCCGAGACATGGCAATAGCACACTGATCCAAACATCTTTAGATATTTTGTTGATGGTTTGATGCCACTTCAGGCCTTTACCGGTGTCATCTGCTTTGTAGCCTTTGTAGGCAGCATGTTGAGCAGGAACACAGCAGTGTTCACTGCCTCAGCCCACAAGGCTTTAGGTAGGTGCTTGTCAGCAAGCATGCTTCTTGCCATTTCCATAATGGTTCTATTCTTCTTCTCCGAGACACCATTTTGTTGAGGAGAATATGGTGCCTTGAGCTGCATTTTGATCCCATTATCAGAACAGAAATCATTGAATTGGCTGGAATTGAATTCAAGCCCATTATCTGTCCTTAGGCACCTCAGAACACTGCCACTTTCCTTCTCTGCAATAACCTTGAGCTTCTTGAATTCACTAAAAATTTGAGCTTTATTCTGCAGGAAACAAACCCAAATCATCCTAGAAAAATCATCTATGAACAAACCAAAATACCTGCAACCACTCATGGAGTTTTCTGTCATTGGACCACAAATATCAGAATGGATAAGTGCCAGCTTCTCTTTTGCTCTCCAATCTGCTTGCGAAGGAAATAAATTCCTTGCCAATTTCCCCAGCTGACATGCATCACATACTGTCTCAGTGACTGCAATATTTGGGAAGTCCTTGGTTAGACCTCCCTTATGCAGTTGTTGTAGCCTAGCCGCATGAAAATGCCCAAGGCGCCTGTGCCAAATCTCACCTTCAGTTACAGAGGCAATACTGACTCTCTCAATTACTTCTCTGAGTTTCAAGGAGTAGACTTGATTCTTCTTTTGGATGAAAGCAATCAAGCGATCCTCATGATCATATATCCTGCAGCAGTTATCCTTGAATCCAACCGAGTAGCCTCAATCAGTCATCTGATTAACACTAAGAAGATTATGTGAGAGTGTAGGAATAAAATTTACATCAGTGATAAATTTTCTGTCTTCGTTGGTTTCAATGGCAATGTTGCCTTTGCCCTTGATGGTTTCCAGCATGCCATTTCCAAGTCTTACTTGGCCTGTTGCTGATTTGTCAAGTGACACAAACATAGCTTCATTCTTGCACATGTGAGAAGTGCAACCACTATCAACAACCCAGAGGCTGTCATCTTCCACTGTCAATTCACTTGAAGCAACAAGAATTGTATTACTTTGCTCACTGGATATCTCAGTGACATTTACATGTTGCAACTCCTGCTTAGATTGTGCAGCTTCCAGCTTTTATTTTTGCCTACAGAACTTCTCCTTATGGCCAAGTCTTTTGCAGAAATTGCATTGGACAGCTTTCTTTCCCTTATACCAGCATTCACTCTCTAAATGATTTGTGAGGGTGCAGATGTTGCAAGGAGGATACTTCTTCTGTTTTCTAGAACTTTGGTTTCCAGTTTGATTTCCTCCATTCCTTCTGCCTTGATACTGATTTGAAGGGGTAGCTTTGGTTTGAGACGAGAATAAGGCTCCTTCAATAGGTACACGAGCATGCATGTTGACATGTTGCTCCTGTGATTGCAGCTTATTGATTAGTTCAGCTAAAGAAATCTTATCAATATCTTCAAGTTCCTCCAAGGTTGAGATTTTAGACTCAAATTTTGGTAGTAAACTTATAAGAATTTGTTCTACCACCCTTGATTCAGGAAAGTCCTCCCCCAACAATCTCATTTTATTCACAATATCTGAGAGTTTGGAGGCATAGTCCCTAACAGACTCATTTTCTTGCATTCTGAGAAAAGCAAATTCATTTTTTAGCCTCAGTAGTTTGATCTTCTTGCTTCTGTCTCCTCCATCAAACTCTTCCTTCAGTTTCTCCCACGCTTCCTTGGGTGATTCATAGTTCATAATCCTAGAGAAAACCCTGTTCGAAACCGCTGAGAAGAGGCAGGCAATTGCTTTTGGTTTCTTGGCCTTCTCTTCCTCGTGCCTTTTAATCTGGTTCAATGTAGCAGTTTCTTATAGTGGGTTTGGTTCGCTATCGTCTATAATAACATCCCATAAACCCAGAGCTTTGAGGTGAGCTCGCATCTTTATTGCCCACACATGATAATTTTCTCCGTTGAACTGCGGAGCAGGGGTAGTTCCTGAGGTAGCCATCGGGTTTGAGAAATTTTTAATTCACCTGAGACGTAGTCTACCTGGCTCTGATACCACTTGTTGATCGAAGGCAAAAAAAAAGCTTCAAGGGAAGCTCTGTGATTGAACAAACTTAGAGAGAGAAGGTTGAAGAGAGAGAGGGCAGCAAAACAGAGCAAGTTTATGCAGCTGCCTCTGTTTTGCTGTTATGAAGAGACGTGCTTATGCTGGAGAGAAGAAGTAGTTTTTCTTTTTTATTTCAGCATATATATATAAGCAATACAAATTTAAACTGATTACATCAATCAAACGATCAAATCAAATCCTCAGAAAATCATGCATACACATCGCATGAAATTTACGTATCTTACTGTGATTCAACTTCACGGTGAATTTCCATTTTTTGAATTTAAACTTAACGGAAAAAAACATTAATTTTAACAATTTTAATGGTATTTTACAAAAGCAGGGTTAGTTGGTGTTTTGGGTAAACACTCAGTCAAATAACCTCATAAGTCTCTCACAAGTCCTTAAGAAAAAAGGCTATGATACCACTGTTAATTTGTAAATAAGCAGAAACAGAAAAATTGTCTGGAAATTATGGATTTTTATTGAATTCCATATTCAAAAATATAAAAGTACAACAAAATCGAAATACTAAGGAAATGGCAAAAAATCGGCTAAAATTGCTGGAGAATAATAATAAACTAATAGCTACTTACTTTTTGTAACAAAAAGATTAAATCAAATCTCATAATAATCAACTCAAGATTAGGACCAAACTTTAACATAAATTTCAAGTAGCTTATGAGATAATAAACAAGATCAATTGAAGGCTCGCGGCCACATGAGGACAAATGACTCATAATGCAGAACTTCATGTTTATTATCAATTCATGTTTTGTGTGATCACGGTTCAAGAAAAACCATGGCCAATTCATGTTACATGGCCTTTTAACACTTAAATTCTGGTTATGAAAAAAAAAAAAAAATTCTCTTCTTGATTGCAAAATCAAGGGAGATAAAGTTACAAATTGAAAAATTCACTCAGAACTTCTATCAAATAGGTTTTAGGTAGAAAGCAAAAATGTTGAAGAACAAGTGCAAATTTTATTATTACCAGCCAGCAAATTTGTATTCAAGAGCTGCAACCATAATCACACAAAATTAGCAACTAAATGACCATGATAAATAAATTTCCTGAAATATCTAGCACTTACCCACTAACAATAAAACTAGGACACTTAATTTACTAATACAAATAATTAAAGATGAGAAAAACATATGACTAAATAAAGATAAGTATGTGACTAATTTCTGCATTACGGGCATTTTTTTTAATACTCCCCCGTAATGCAGAAATTTATCAGACCAATCATTTATCTAAAATATAAAACTTTGCCAAAGAAAGAGTATTTGTAAACATGTCAAGTAGCTTGTTATTTATACTACAACATGCAATCTGAATGCTTCATTTTGCCACTAATTTTTCAATAAAATGATGTTCAATGTCAATATGTTATGTGCAACTGATAAATGGGATTCTTCATCATGGGCAATGGTAGACTAATTGTCATAATAGCTTACAATTGCCTCTTGCTTTTACTTCATGTCTTCTAAGATTGTTTGTAACCATACTGTGTGACAAGCTACTAATATTATAGTCATGTATTGAGCCTCAGATAATGATAAAGTTATGGATGTTTGCTTTTTTGAGCTCCAAGATATGACATTTGATCCCAAACTAAAAACATATTTTGTGGTGCTTTTGTAATCATCGACATAAACCTTCTCAATCACTATATGAATATTCATGCAGATTCAAATTACCGATACTATAAAACAAAGCATATGAAGTTGTTCCTTTCAAGTATCTTAACACTCTTTTTGTTGCCTTATAGTTTATCTTACTCAGTTTTTATATAAACCTAGACAAAAGGCTAGTAGTTTATAGATGTCAGTTGAGTGTAGCAAGATAGAGCAAGCTGTCTACAAAGTTTTGATAGACATGAGAATCAACTTATTCTTTTCCATCTTCATCATTGAACTTTTGATTAGTTACTATTGGAGTTTTTACCAGATTGCAATCTTGCAACTTCAACTTCTTAAGAAGACCATTTGATTCTTTTATTGACAAATAAAAAATCATGCATCACTTTGTGTATTTCTAGTCCCAAAAAATATCTAATAAACTCAAATCAAGAATATCATAATCTTCAATCATAAGCTTTTTAAAATTAGCCAACAATAAAGAATTATTACTAATATAGATTAAATCATCAACATAAAGGCAAATAATAAGTACCTCATCAATTCCTTTTACCTTCACATACAAGGTAGGCTCATTAGCACTTCTTTGAAAACAATTGCTACTCAAATGTCCATCCATCCTCACATACCAGGCCCTTGGAGCTTACTTAAGGGCCATACAAAGCTTTTGTCTCTTGCCCTTTCACTTCACAACCTAATAGCTACTCCATATAGACACCCTCATCTAGAAACCATTTAAGAAGGTTGATTTCGCATCAAATTGATAAATTCTCCACTTGTAAAGTGCAACTATAGTTAGAACAACCCTTATTGTGTCAAATCTTGCCGTTGGTGCAAACATCTCTTCAAAATCAATACATTCAGGTTGTATGTAACAAGAAGCCACCAATCATGCTTTATGCTTTTGAATTGAGCCATCAAGTTTTTACTTTAATTTATAAACCCATTTTAGCGCAACTACTTCTTTACCTTTAGGCAATTTAATAAGCTGTCATATTTTGTTTCGTTCTAAGGCCTTTATTTCTTCATTTATAGCATCACACCAATCTTTTAAGGTTGCAACATCTTTAAAGTAGTTAGGTTTTTTAACTTATAATTTGGCAAAATTATGATCGTTGATAGATTTTTTTTAAAGATCCCCACTTCTTTAAAGGTGTATCCTTGAGTTTGAACTTGAAGATGCAATTGTTGATGGGCTGGTTAGGCTAGATGGATTGGAAGGGTCTGAATCATCACCATCACCATTTGCTGGAGCTGCTAGAGCATTACAAATGTCATCACCAGCTTTAAATAATTCTGGACAACCTTGTTTCTCATCCCAATTCCACTTTACTTTAATTTAGAAACCCATTTTAGCCCAACTACTTCTTTACCTTTAGGCAATTCAATAAGCTGTCATATTTTGTTTTATTCTAAGGCCTTTATTTCTTCATTTATAGCATCACACCAGTCTTTTAAGGTTGCAGCATCTTTAAAGCAGTTAGGTTTTTTAACTTATACAATTTGGCAACATTATGATCGCTGATAGATTTTTTTTAAAGATCTCCACTTCCTTAGAGGTGTATCCTTGAGTTTGAACTTGAAGATGCAATTGTTGATGGGCTGGTTAGGCTAGATGTATTGGAAGGGTGTGAATCATCACCATCACCATTTGCTGGAGCTGCTAGAGCATTACAAATGTCATCACCAGCTTCAAATAATTTTGGACAACCTTGTTTCTCATCCCAATTCCACTTACTTTTCTTATCAAACACAACATCACGACTAATAATCAGCTTTTTAGTGATAGGATCATAAAAAATGATACTTTTTTGTTTCATTATTATAGCCCAAAATATACATTTGATAGTATTTTCATCAAATTTGTGTTTTTTTTATAAGGAATATGAACATAAGAAATACAAGCAAAAACTTTGAAGTGAGTTACCTTTGGCTTCCACCCATTTCAAGCTTCAAAATGTGTTTGATTTTGTAAGGCTAATATAGGGTGTCGATCGAGAAGACAAGCAACCGTACGAACAGGTTTGGCACAAAAATATATTGAAAAAGCTTTTGCACTTAACATGAACTTTCCTATCGCCGCAAGACTTATATTCTTTCGCCCTACTACACTATTTTGTTGGGTGTGTAACTACCAATCAATTGTCTTTTAATATTGCAATCTTCAAAAAAATCATTGAACTAAGATGAAAAAAATTCACCTCCACAATCAGTTTTGATAATTTTCAAAATATTCTCCTTTTTCTTCTAAACGTAATTCTTAAACTGCTTAAAGATAAATAAGGTGGCAGACTTTTCTTTTGGAAAATAGACCCAAGATATTTTGTTGTAATCGTCGACAAACACAATAAAAAATAAGTTGTTATTTAGTAAAGGAATTCTCATAGGACCATATAAATGGGCTTAAACTAGCTTAATTAGACTTGATGCTCTCCTTGCTAATTTGTTTGAAAATGCATCTCGATGTTGTTTTATAAACATATAGATTTCACATATATCATTCACGTGATGAACTATAAACAAATCATCCACCAAAGCTTGATTAGACAAAGATTTCAAACTATTAAAGTTTAAATGCCCATACCTGTGGTGTCATAACCAACCATAATCATCCAAAAAGATTGCAAGTGTTTGATCTTTACGCTCCAAAGAGAGAGGAAACATGTTATTATCAGCGATAAGCATCTTGAATAACGTGTGCTTCTTAGTTTTATTAGAAAAAAAATAGTACATGGCATATCTTCAAGAATAATTGCATAACCCTTCTCTTAAAAATTGCCCCACACTCAACAAACTTGAATCAAAGTTAGTTACATAAAGAACATCTTTAATGCAGTTGAAACGACTAGAATTTACCTTAACGTTTTTTTTCCACATGTTTCATGAACCATACCATCTCCTATCTTCACCCACTTCTTGATTTTATTATCTATTCGTCATGAGATTTCAATGAGCCAAGCAATTCATGAGTTGTTAGTTGAATCAAGTCTTTAGATTCTTCCATGGAAGCCACTATGTGATCATATTTATTTTAGAAGACTTTGTAGCACTTTCTCAACAATCTTTTGCTCAAATAGTTGATCATAATATTTCTGTATCTAGTTAATAACCTCTAGTATTTTACAAAAATAGGCCTCTACAGTCTAACCATCCTTCATGGAGAACTCTTCAAATTATCTTCAAAGTGTTTGTAATTTGATGGAATAAACTTTGACAGTTCTTTTATAGGCAATTTATAGTGCATTCCAATTTATAGTGCATTCCATGCATTTTATGACTTTGTTGTACCTATAATTCGCGAAAAGATGTCATCAACAACTTGTTGAATGAAAAAGAGAGCTTTAACGTCTCTCTTGGATTCTTCAAGAGCTTCACCTGAAACACTTACTTCATTATAGCCATTCTTAATAAGCTTTAACAACTCATGAGAAATGAAGAGAATTTTTATTTTTATGCTCTACACTTCGTAGTCACTTCCTTTGAATAATGGTAGTGAGAGAAGAGTTGAATTCATACCCGTTGAGTTATTTGCTATCTCCTTATAACCTTACTCTAATAACAGATATTAACTCTTAATTCTGATTATGAAATAAAAAGAACTTCTCTTCTTGACTGTAAAATCAAGAGGCGGAGCAACAAATCAAAAAATTCATTAAGGACTTGTATCAAAAAGGTTTTAGGTAGAAAACAAAAATGTTTAATAATTAATGTAAATTTTATTATTCCCAACCAGAGACAAGAGCTGCAACCATAATCCCACAAACTTAGCAACTTGATAACCATAATAAAAAAATCTCCTGAAATATTTAAAGCTTACCCACTAACCATAAGACTGGGACACCTAATTTACTGATTCAGATAATTGAAAATAGAAAAAACATGTGATTAAACAAAAAAAAAAACATGTAACTAATTTTTGAATTATTTTTAACAAGGCCATGATCACCTTAAGCAAGAGCAAGACATATTCCAAGATGGATCTCAAGGCCCCATGAGCATGAGAGGTCATGATTTAAGCCTCATAAAAGATTAATGGTGTGGTACAGACCATCTAAGCTCGATATGTTGCAATTTAGGTTGTCTAAAGGAAAATCAAGGCGAATCGAGCTATATAAGTGGAGATAAAGTAACGTGAGCAAGAAGAGGCAAAAGAATTTCTTGAAAGAGAGAATTAGCCTAGAGGAAAGACTTCTTTCTAAATCATATGATACCTTAAAGGAAGATAAAATCAAATTTCATTCCTTAAATAACTAAATCCCACGGTTTATGAAAGATATAGGTGGCCTCTTTCCTCCTTTAATGGCCAGCCTTAATTAACCATATGTATTTCTCGTAATTCCTCCATAATTAATCAAAATATTTTCATTTAAAAAGAAAACATCCTATCTAGCCTATTATTATCAAA
This sequence comes from Carica papaya, assembly GCF_000150535.2. The sequence goes on from NW_019014688.1 coordinate 2,495,720, forward strand.
ATCTTCTTAATTTTTATTATTTTATCATTCAAGATGATATTTAATTTTCTTGTAATTTTTTTTTTTTAATTTAAGATATTTATTTTTCTTGTAATGTTTTTGGCCTATTTCTAT
>NW_019014688.1:2632679-2645072 GCF_000150535.2 Carica papaya
TAATTAAACCAACCCTCAACTCCGTTTGGTATGAGACTTCTTAGACTCGTACAATTGAGAACATATCCATGGTAGGGTTCACCCTATGTATCAAATCCGTACATTCTCTCATATGATTACCGGTAAGTTATTTTCTCCTCAAATGTTACTTTTATTTTATATCCCAACTTCAGAAACTTAAATATTCTTGAGATCTTATTTTTTAAAAGGAAAATCACATCCAACTACGCATATATGTGTATAACACACTATATATTTGTATTTATATCAATTTACATATACAATTACATAGAGCTATTCACATGCAGTCTACATTCATATGCAATTTTTTTAGAAATATATATATATATATATATATAAAGAAATAATTTTAAAAATATTTATACAATTCTAAATAATTATTTTAAATTTAATAACTAAAATTTTTATAAAAATATAGTCTCGAATGAAAACTAACCTAATTCTTACTGCTTTACAGATTTGAACTAAACCCCGTAAACTAATCAATCTTCCGTAAACTAATTAATCTTCATGAATTTTAGTTCCTAAACTGATTCTTCAAATTTATGTAGAAAATCCCCATCCTTCAGCGTTAGTACCCAACTTTGCTTGACTTTATATTTTTTATTTATCTAACCACTATTAAGCTAATTTCGCCCATTAATTTGTTCCCAATTTAATTGTGCCGTAAGATTACTTTCTTAAACCTTCTTACAACTTGCCTACAACATTTCTTTTTCCAAAGTTCCAAAACCTAAATTTTATTTACTATTTTTTTTACAGATATTCATATATATATATATATACACACACACACACACACACAGACATGTGGACTTACATTTATATATGTGTATATATATACACAGCTACATGTACATGAACAGTGTACGTATATATATACAACGTGCACCCGTACCCACTGTATTTATATACATCTACACCAACACACATACATATATTTTGTACATATATAGATTTACAAATGCACAAACATATATGTGCGTATATATGGACACAAATATATAAACACTGCATGTATATTTTTATATACAAAGATGCACACACATACCTAACATATACATATATATAACTACACTACGTATATATATATACTGCATATGTATTTATCTATAAATACACACACATATATATATATATATATGGACATGCAAAAATAAACGCTGCACATATATATAAAATGCATACACATCTGTCGTATAAATATGTTGATGCACTAACACCTATATATATATATTTATATATACTGCATATATGCATATCAATAACTGCACATACATTTATATATATATATACATATACAAACATACATGCATAAACACAAAACGGGGATCGGTGGTCGACACTAATCCAATCTTACCTCCGAACGTCCGACAAGTGACGGTGTTTGTGGCGCTCCTTTCTGCACGCCAACACCGCTCTCCTCCACCTCTTCTTCGTCTTCTTCTTCTTCTTCTTCTTTTATTCTCCGCCCCTCTCTTCTGCCCCTTAGGGTTTTCTTTATTTTTTTATTTTATTTTATTTCCTTCTTTATCTTTTTTTTTTCGGTTGTTATAATCTTTCCCCCTAAAATAAATTTGGTCCCCAAATTTGCTAGACCTTCTCAAATAATTTAGGATACTTTGCCCTCTCCTCAAGCTCCTATGTTGTCTCTTCTTGAGGTTAATGTTGCTAGAAGATCTTAACCAATGGTATTACTTGTTTTTCAATGTTTTCTCCTTTGGGTCCAATATGTGCATGGGTACTTCTTCATATGTTAGATCCTTTTCTAGTGGGAGTAATTCATGTTGTAGCATATGGATGAGGTGGGGATGACACCTACGTGGTATTAATAAATGAAATACATTGTAAACTCCTGACAACTCTGATGGTACTGCTATTTTGTAAGCAATTGTATCAATTCGCTCTAATAATTCGAAAGACCCAATGAATCGAGAACTTAGTTTCCCTTCCTTTTCAAATCTCATGAGGCTTTTTATTCGTAGTACTTTTAGAAACACACAGCAGCCTATATATATGTGTATATATATATATATATTTGTGGTAGTTATTTCTATTAAATCTAAGTCAGTTACATTCCTTTCTCCAACTTCATCCTGAAAGTAAAGGTATTTTTACTAAGAACTTGTCTTCCAATATAAGAGATTTTAAAATCTTAGGGGGTTTGATGGTACTTTACCATAGACCTCTTACAATTTATTATATTTATAAGAGAGACTATTATTTTGTATTATGTTGAATCTCAAAACTTATTAGAGTCGAATACCCCCAAGCAATAACTTATACAATTGTTATCACTATCTAACTATGTCTAGAGCTTTATATCTTTGCTCGATTATCATCATGAAGAGTCTTTTAGCAATATACACCGCATTTTTAATTACCTAGATAATCTCAATGTTGTGTTATGTTCACATCATTTCCAATGTTCATATGCCTAAATAAGAACTATTTGTTTTCTGACTTTCAGAAATTGATATGTGGATATTTTGATGATACGTGGATATTTTGAAAATATTCTCCATAACCTCTAATTGATATACTCTATAATTATCTCCAAAATAACATACACATTATTCCAATGGCTTAGAATTCTAAACAACAATTTTTTTTGCTCCCATACTCCTCTATAAAAATCAACCGATTGTAAAGTTTTTTGGCTCTCGAATATTATTTTAGAAATTTAAAAGCGATGTTTCAGTACCGAACCTCTCCTTCTTTACTCAAGTGACTTGGTATCTTCGTAATTTACTCTTAGTTGAGTCATAGTACTATTCTAAATTCATCGAAACTTGGATGATTCCTAAATTATTTTAGTATTTGATCAAATTTTTCCTAAAATCCTCTACACTGTACATAGTGAATTATGATATCCATAATAGTTATCGAGAATTATTGGGAGTTCCTTTGGTAAAAGGTTCCTTATTTAGTTTTGTCAGAGTAGTTACTCTTGGTTTTAGTCTTGTAAGTACATTTTGAGTTCCTAAAATTTTTAAGAGACCACTCTCTAGTATGGTCTTAAAATATAGGCCATGTGTTTATCATATCATCAATTTCTCCTTATTGATTCGAAGAAGAATCCTTCATATGTGGTGGGTTATGGGTACTCCACATTTTCACTGCACTACTCTCATAATATCTTCTTGGGGGGTTTGTCTTAATAAAATAGTTTGTTGTGAGAAATACACCCTTAAGGTCCTTTCTTTCCTTGTGGAAATCTACTTAGGAGTAATAAAGATCCTTAAGGAGGAGAGTCCTAGTTGGACGTTATTTGTTCACCACTACGTCATTATTTACTATTAAATCTCATGTATCTCATTTTATTATAATATTGTCAAAACTACCTCTACCATGTTTTTCTAAAATGTGTCTACATATATACATATATATTTTTTATAATTCTTTTATTATCTCTAAATTCTCGTCTTTTTCCTTCATATTTGGACCAATATTTTACTTACCACCATCGTTTCTATATAATTTAATTATCATATTCATTTAGGTATTTTAGAGTTTATAGAACTTAATGTTATACATGTTATTTCTTTTCACTATATGCCACAAACTTAGACTTTTTTACACGCTTTTACACTATACACACATATAACCACAACCACATGACTTTAATTCTATATACATATACATATAGTTACATATACAAAAATCTTTATCTAGGTATATATGTACATATTCGTATTTACAGCTTTATGTATCCATCACAGTCAACGACTTACATAAACTACATGCACCATTACAGGAAAAATTAAACTAAACTATGTGGAAATTTGGGAAAATAGAAAACTAAAATGGGTAACAGGGATTTTCTTGTTGGATTAAACCCGCGTATAAACCTCTTAATAACACAAAATATTTTCTAAGAACTATTAATGAATTTCAAGAGATGGATTTTGGAAATAAGTAGCACCCTACATTTTTACTGTCCTCTTGCTTTTATTGGATTAAATTTTTAATAGAATTTTAAGCTTCCTATAGTTTTATTTATTCGTCATCTCTTATTGGCTTCAGAGTGCAACCAAAATCTTTTGGTTTCTAGGTTATCACATTACAACCTATAAATTCTTATCTTCTAAAACTTTCAAAATGTTATAATCTTACTTTCTAACAATCACAAATGTTTTGGAGGAGGTTCTAAAACATCTCCTAAGGTTTATATTAACCAATTCTTTTTTGTCCTTAATCTTTGTAAGACTCCTAAGTCTCATGATACAAGGGATGATTCTAAGGAATGCAGCTCTAATACCAATTATAACGACCCATTTTCTTTGAAGAGAAATGAGTGCTAACTCATGCATATAACCTGATAAATTTATGCAACAATATTCTAAAATTTAAAATTCAATCATATATCCTTTGTACGAAATTATAAATAATGAGGCTCACCAAAACTCTTTACATTACATTGTTATAATGTAATTAAATTTATTTTATAAAGCAATACTCCCAAAGTCTCTAAAGGTTCATTTAGAGTCTTTTTTCAACTTTGAACGTGCTTTTGATCTGAGCTAATCTACACTGAGAGACATGTGAATTGGGGTGAGCTTTACATGCTTAGTAAGATAAGAGGCATTGCTCATAAATAAAGCATGCATTTATCCATTAAATCAGATTTATAAGACATATGCAGATTTTATTCAAACCAAAATCCTAAACATAATAATAATTTCACATATCACACAGTACTTTATATTTAAAGGAATCTAATTTGAAAGACAATCATACTCATCGTCATTATTGTTAAATATAACCTAAGAAAACAATCAAGAACCTCATACTTTTTATTATCTATTCTAAACATGTTCAAATTTAGATACTGTACATATTATTCTCATTCATAAATATTATCATATCATATTGGATTTATATTCAGATAATTTTATTTCATTAACAAATACCGTCAATCATGTTAGATACGTATTCAAATAGTTTTCATTTTCAGAAAAAAAAATAACACTATCAGTTCAGTAATCATCCATACGCAACATTAAAATATCGTTAGAATCACAGTGAAAAAAACAATCAACACACATCTCAATAAATGTGAAACTTTAGATTTTTTACTATTTTCACTGAAACCATGATTACTTACCACTTTTATTTCTATTACATATTGTCATTTCCATTACCAATATCATTGGGAGTCCATAGGGATCCCCACTACACGTGGATATATAAAATATTTCTTTTACAAGTCATCGGTCGTCCCCATACCCCATTCGGTAATGGAAATCACAATTATAAATTATCTCAATACTCCGTCCAGTATGAGCATAATTAAACCAACTCCCAACCCTGTCCGGTATGGGACTTCTTAGCCCCGTACAACTAAAGACACATCTATGGTAGGGTTCACCACTATGTACCAAGTCGTACTCTCTCCATGATAACTGGTAAGTTGTTTCATCTTCAAATGTTACTTCTATTTTATATCTCAACTTCAAAAACTCATATATTCTTGAGATCTTATTTTTTAAAAGGAAAATCACATCCAACTATGCATATATGTGTATAACACACTACATATTTGCATCTATATCAATTTACATACACAATTACAGAGAGTCATTCATATATAGTCCACATTCATATGCAGATTTTTCAGAAATATATATATATATAAACCAAAAAATAATTTAAAAAATATCTATATGATTCTAAATAATCATTTAAATTCAATAACTAAAATTTTTATAAAAACATGGAGTCTCGAATGAAAATTTATCCTATTATTATCGCTTTACAGACTAAAACTTAACTCCGTAAATTGATCGATCCTCACGAATTTAGTTCCTAAACCAGTTCCTCAAACCTATGTAGAAAATCCCAATCTTTGAGTGTTAGGACTCAACTTCGCTTGAGTTTACATTTTTCTTTTATCCAACCACTATTAGTCTAATTTCACCCATTAATTTGTTCTCAATTAAATTCTACTTTAAGATTACTTCCTACACCTTCTTAGACTTGCCTACAGCATTTCTTTTTCTAAAGTTCCAAAACCTAAATTTTTATTTACTATTTTTTAACAGATATTCATATATACATATATATACACACACACATGTAGACTCACATTTATATATGTGTATATATATATATATACATAACTACACGTACATGAACACTGTATGTATATATAATGCGCACCCATACTCGCTGTATTTATATACATCTACACCAACACGCATATTATATATATATATTCACAAATGCACAAACATATATGTGCGTATATATGAACATAAATACATATACACTGCATATATATTTATATATATATGAAATGCACACACATACCTAATGTATATATATATAACTACACTAACACACACACACACACACATATATATACTGTATATGTACTTATCTACGAATACACACACATATATATAGACATGCAAAAATAAACGTTGCACATATATATAAAATGCATACACATCTGCCGTATATATATATTTCTGCACTAACACCTATATATATATTTATATATACCATATATATGCATATCTATAACTGCACATACATTTTTATATATTATATTAAAATTAATTAATAGATATTAAGCTTAGTTTGTGTTAAACTCAAAATAAATTAGTTAATTGTAATGTAACCGTTTTTATTTTCTTCTGCTATAGTACAACACAAAATAGCAGTATATGTATTCCAATAAGCTGCAAAAACAATATTCAGAAAAGAAATTTTCTTTGTCATTCTGCTCTCCTTTTATTTCATTTTTGTTCTTCCTTCCTTTTCTATTATGGTATCAGAGCAATGAATCTTTAACCAACATCTTTAGCTCAGTGATTGAGCTCCAAAACATTTGATCTCCAATGGCTACAAATCAGTCAGATGACCCCGAAAACCCGTTCTTCCTTCACGGTGCCGACTACCCCAGTTTAGTTTTGGTGTCTAATCTTCTCAATGGCAACAACTACAACACATGGGAGAGAGCAATCAGGATAGCACTGACCGCCAAAAATAAATTGGGATTCATATACGGAACCTAGGATCAACCGAGCAACACCGATTCCCATGCCACAGCTTGGTCGCGTTGTAACAGTATGGTGATTTCTTGGTTGCTGAATGCTGTAATAAAGGAGATAGCTGACAGCTTGTTATACCATGAAAGTGCACAATCCATCTGGATCGATTTGCAGCTTCGTTATCAGCAGAGTAATGCACCGCGCATCTACCAACTGAAACAGAGCATGAACAACCTTGCTCAAGGGTCACTTAGCATCGACGCATACTATACACGAATAAAAACAATCTAGGACGAATTCAAAACTTATCAACTAGCTCCAACCTGTCACTGTGGAAACATGAAGGCGTGGAATGATTATCAAGAACAAGAGTTTGTCATGACTTTCTTAATGGGATTAAATCCCTCCTATGCTGCTGTTAGAGCCCAAATTTTGATGATGGAATGCTCTCCGTCCATTTTGAAGGTCTTCTCGCTGGTGGTGCAGGAAGAGCGGCACCGTGCAATCGGCTTCAACGCACATGCAGAAACGGGTCAGGGGTCTGGATCTTCCGTTGCCCTAACTCAAGGAAGGAGACAACCCACCTGTTCACACTGTGGACTTGTGGGCCACACTGTGGACAGGTGTTACCGCCTGCATGGCTACCCACCAGGCCTCAAGCCCAAGCCCAAAATACATTTTAATGATGGACATGTCCAAGTCCAAAACCAGACCTGCAATGCTTCAGCTATTTTTAATGAGGGGCAAGTCCAACTATAAGCCCAAGCCCGCAACCACTCAGCTATCTCTCGGCCCACTCCAGAAACCAAGTCTTTCAACCCAACTGGCCCTCAATCCAGGCCTGGTTTCTTCTCTGCCAACCAGGCCTTGGCCCATGAAGAATTTTTTCCAGAACACAAGTCTTCCTCCTCTTCGAGCACGCACCCGATTGCACGACCAGTGCAGAATTTCACCGCCTCCATCGACGCCTACTTACCGGCATCTAATTTTGCTACTTTTGTCAATGACTTAAGCATATCGCAAATTCAGAACTTTATTGGTCACCTAAGTGCACGTCTCCACCAACCGAACTCCGTCATCTCACTGGACAGCCTCTCTCTCTCTCCACAAATCACGCCACTCCTAATCCTCACGTGGCTGGTATATCCTCCACCCCCTTTTGCCTTTCCAACTTCACACACACACTTACCTCTAAATGCTGGATCATTGACTCTGGAGCCACACATCACATTTGTTGCACACCTACCCTTTTCATAAATCTTAAACATGTGAAACCCATCCCAGTCACTTTACCAAATGGTAGTTCAGTGTTAGTCAATCAAGTTGGAAGTGCACTCCTCACCGACACCCTAACTCTACATGATGTTCTCTTTGTCCCTCATTTTTCCTTTAACCTTGTCAGTGTCAGCATGTTGACCACTACCAACAACTGCACAATTAATTTTTCTCTTCATTTTTATGTCATCCAGGATCGCACTCAGGACTTGTTGATTGGGAAGGGAAGACGCATTGGCAACCTCTACTACTTAACTACTACATATTTTCCTTTTCCTGCTGTTAATTATGTTTCCACTAACTCTAAAAGTAGCCTATGGCACTTTAGAATGGGTCATCCTTCCTATGTAACACTTCAGTATATTAATAAAGACTTACAAACTTCGAACATTTTTCATTGTAAAATTTTTCATTTGGCTAAACAACGTAAATTGTCTTTCGTTTCTAATAATAAATTATCTGTCCATCCATTTGATCTAATCCACATCGACATTTGGGGTCCCTTCTCTATACCCACTATCGAAGGATACAAATATTTTCTTACAATTGTTGATGATTGCACTCGGACTACTTGGGTGTATCTCCTTCGTCAAAAGTCCGACGTTCTTACCATTTTTCCTAATTTTATACTCTCATCCTTACACAATATAAAATTTTCATTAAATCTGTGCGATCTGACAATGCGCACGAGTTGAATTTTCATTCATTTTTCAAGTCAAAAGGTATTGTTTCTTATTATTTTTGTGTTGAGACTCCCCAACAAAACTCTGTTGTCAAACGAAAACATCAACACATTTTAAATGTGATACGTGTTTTACTGTTTCAATCCCATGTTCCCCTTGTGTATTGGGGCGATTGCATCTTGACTGCTGTTTACCTAATCAACCGTACACCTTCCTCCTTGTTATTTAACAAAACTCTATTTGAACTATTAACTCAAAAAAAAACCATCCTATGATCACTTGCGTACTTTTAGTTGTCTATGCTACTACTCCACTCTCGATAGTCATCGCCATAAATTTTCACCTCATTCTAGGGCTTGTGTCTTCCTTGGTTACCTTTCGGGTTACAAAGGATATAAACTTCTCGACATCGAGAGCAATTAAATTATCATCTCACGTAACATCATTTTTCAAGAACATATCTTTCTGTTTCTTTCATCTCACTCACCTGATCCTATTCATAGTGATTTTTTTTTCATGATCGTGTTTTACCTCTTCCTCTCCATACATCTACACACTCCTCAAGTTCTCTTGATACACCTGTCCACTCACAACATGAGTCTTCCAAAACACTATCATCTCGCCCACTACGTATAACACGACCACCTTCTTATTTGTCTTATTATCACTACTACCATACAGATACACATGCACTTTATCTCATTTCTTCGTTCCTTACTCATACCAAACTTATACCCCAATATCAAAACTTTATTTTTGTCATTTCCTCCCACACTGAGCCTACCAACTTTTATGAGGCTAACTAGTCCGATGTTTGGATGAATGTTATGAACGTGGAGCTACATGCCTTAGAGAACAATAACACTTGGTCTATTGTTTCCCTCCCTCCTGGGAAGAAACCCGTTGATTGCAAGTGGGTTTACAAAGTTAAATATCAAGCTAATGGGACCGTAGAAAGACACAAGCCCGTCTGGTTGCTAAGGGCTACACACAACAATTTGGCATAGATTTCCTTGACACCTTCTCTCCTGTTGCCAAATTGATTACTGTCAAGATTTTACTTTCACTAGCTGCTATCCATGGTTGACGCTTGACTCAGTTGGACGTCACCAATGCTTTCCTTCATGGTGACCTTCACGAAAAAGTTTATATGACTATTCCTCCAGGCTATTCTCCTCGAAATGGGGAGACTTTTCCACATCAACCTGTTTGCTGCCTACACAAGTCAATCTATGGATTGAGACAGGCTTTCTGATAGTGGTTTCATAAGTTCTCACAAGTATTACTTCAAGAAGGCTTCCATCAGTCACAATGTGACCACTCCCTATTTGTCAGGCAACAAGGTAAAGCCTTCCTAGCATTGTTGGTGTATGTTGATGGCATTGTTATTGCTAGTAATGACAATCAGACTGTCAAAGAGCTCAAAGCTACACTCAGACAAAAATTCAAATTAAAAGATTTGGGGACTCTCCGATATTTTCTTGGACTTAAAATTGCAAGAAATAACACATGAATCACTTTATGCCAAAGAAAATATGTGTTGGATCTATTAACTGAAACTGGATATCTTGGTTGTAAACCCTCATCTATTCACATGGATCCCAATATCAAGATATCTAAAGATGATGGCGAACTTCTGAGTGATATCACCAGCTATCGGCGACTGATTGGAAAACTGTTATACTTAATCATCTCTCGCCCTGACATATGCTACTTTATCAATAGATTGAGTCAGTTTCTGGCTGCTCCTAGGACCAGTCACCTTCAAGCCACTTTACGGATTCTCTAATATATCAAGAGGACACCTGGACAAGGTCTCTTCTTTCCTTCATCATCTACCATTCAGATTAAGGCCTTTTCTGATGCTGATCGGGGCATATGTCTTAACACTAGAAGATCTCTCACTGGTTATTGTGTTTTTCTTGGGCCTTCATTAGTCTCATAGAAATTAAAGAAACAACAAGTCATATCTCGGTCATCTGCTGAAGTCGAGTTTCGCTCCATGGCCAACAGTACTTGTGAAATCGTTTGGATTCTGAAATTATTACGAGATTTAAAGGTGCAACATCAAGGTCTTGCATTACTTTACTGCGATAATCATGCAGCTCTACACATTGCTTCAAATCCAACGTATCATGAAAGAACAAAACACATTGAACTTGACTGTCATTTTGTTCGTGAGAAGATTCAAAATGATACCTTGAAGACGATGCACATATCCACTTGAAATCAACTGGCAGATTTAATGACAAAGGCACTTCATCCTACGCAGTTCGACAATTTGTTAAACAAGATGGGTACAATAAATTTATACTCTCCATCTTGAGGGGGAGTACTAAGATTAATTAATATCTTATTAAGCTTAGTTTGTGTTAAACTCAAAATAAATTAGTTAATTGTAATGTAAACATTTTTGTTTTCTTCTGCTACAGTACAACACAAAATAGCAGTATATGTATTCCAGTAAGCTGCAAAAACAGTATTCAGAAGAGAAATTTTCTTTGTCATTCTGCTCTCCTTTTATTTCATTTTTGCTCTTCCTTCCTTTTCTATTAATATATATACATATACAAATATACATACATAAACACAAAATGGGGGATCAGTGGTCGGCACTACGCCATTCTTACCTCTGAACGTTCGAAGAGTGGCGGTGTTTGAGGCGCTCTTTTTTATGCACCAACGTTGCTCTCCTCCTCTTTTTTTTTTCTTCTTCCTCTTCTTTAATTGTCCGCCCCTCTCTTCTGCCCCTTAGAGTTTTCTTTATTATTTTATTTTATTTTCTTCTTTTTTATTTCTTTTTTTTTTCCAGTTGTTAAATCGTTTTAGAAATTTTTTGAGTAAAAATATATATATATTATATTAATTATTTGACATATATGTTTATCATTATAAAATTTCCTATTAATAATATAAAAAAATACATAGCATAACTCAAATCTCTAATTTCTTTTAGGAAAATGGACATATAACTATTAGTCAAAAACTTGTTGGTAATCACTTGAGAACTAAATATGTCGGGGTTACTGAAATAAATAAAGATAACATTGTAGAATTTACATATAAATTCACTTTAATTTAAATAAAAGATTATGTAAATTATATTAAAATGATAAAAAAAAAATTGACCTAATAAGGAATTTTATTTGAAATTAAAATAATATATTCAAAATTTTATGAATTTTAATTAATTTTGAAATGTATTATTTCAAATTTATACAAAATCTCTTTATGAGATTATTTTTCATCATTTAGAGAAATTTTTACCATTTTCTAATTGAACTAAGTGTTAATTTAAAAATAAATTCCATAAAATTTTGATTCCAAATATAGGCACATAATGATAAGTTATCATAAACACATGTTAATAAGTCGTAAATTAAGTTATTAATATTAGTTATACTAATACCCTGTAA
>NW_019014688.1:2647502-2658873 GCF_000150535.2 Carica papaya
ATAATTACACAGACAATATAGATAAATAGATTAATAATTAAGGGAGACATGATCAAAATATTTATTACAAACTAATCAATTGATAGAGAAAAAAATGGTTGAATAAGCTAATGAATAAGAAAGCAATTAAAACAAATAAATTAAAGGACATGAAGTAAAGGTAAGCAAATAAAGCAATATAGCAATAAATAGGTAATACAAATAAGTTAAAGTAATTATATACTGACCACTTACCAGTTCCACTAGTGACCTGTATTTAATTAGTCAGAAATTTTTAATATATATAAATTACACCATTATTATTTATTAAACTTTAATTAACCATAGCGGGAGAAAAGAGTGAGGGGTTCTTACCCCGGATCTGTGTTCGAAATACTGCCTTTTCCACTGTACTTCTTGATGGTTCCCAGGTTTTTTGAATTTTTTATGCAAAAATAAAAAATACACATCACGTATTCTGAAATATCCCAAAAAGGCCAAAGTAAGGGTTTTTAAATTTTTTCAGCCAGTTTAGGGTTCCGGCACAGCAGCGCCATCATGCTTTGGCACTGGCTTTGCCGCTTACAACGGTGTCTCTTCTCGATCTGGCCAATTTCAGTCAAAAACCTGCAAAATTCAAGGTTAGATGGCCTCTATTGGCCAGAATTAATCTGGACTGCATGATCGGATTAAATCTAGTCAATTGATCGCACTTGAAGAGGAGACATGATCTGGGTCGTCCATGCTCGCGGAACCCACGTGGCTTCCTGCATGGACGCATGTTTACGTGTCTGCCACGCGGGGTACAACGACTGGTTGCTGCTGACGTGGCAATCCACGTGGCTAAATTTTTATTATTTTTACTTTTACCCCAGTTTTCTAGATTTCTTTTCAAATAACTCCTCCCTTATTTCTACTTTGACCCTGATTTTTGAAAATATTTTTATATGCATCCAAAACACTTCTTTTTCAAAAATTTAATTAAAAATTAAAAATAATTTTTTTTCTAATTTATCTTATCATTATAATTTAATTATCTCGCACCTAAATTCTGAGACCGGGTGTTACAACTCTCTCCCTTTAAGAAAATTTGATCCCTTAAATTTGCCACTCTCTCATTAGTCAAACAGTTGAGGGTAATAGGCCCTGAAGTCTGGTTCTAGCTCCCAAGTGACTTCGTCTTTCGAGTAATTCTGTCATAGGACCTTGACGAAGGATATTTTTCTGTTGCGAAGAACTCTGCTTTTCCAGTCCAAAATATCAACCTATACCTCCTCGTAGGATATATCATCCTAGAGTGGAAGTGGCTCATAAAACAATACATGTGAGGGGTCCGGGTTGTACTTGTATAGCATAGACACATGAAATACATTATAGACTCTGGATAATTCTGAAAGTAGTGCTAATCTGTAGGCGGATGTTCCAATCCTGTCCAAAATCTCAAACGGTCCAATGAACTGGGAGTTTAACTTTCCCCTCTTTTCAAACTTACTAATACCCTTAAAGTGAATGACCTTAAGGAGCACTCGATTACCCTTCTCAAATTTAGATCTCTTATTCTGGTGTTCGTATAACTTTTCTGCCTACTTTGGGCTGTCTAGATGTTATTCTTAATTTTAACTATCTTTTTTATGGTCTCATCTACAAGGTCTGGGCCAATCAATTTTCTATCATCTACCTCTTCCCAATAGATCGACGATATACAAGATCGACCATACAATGGCTCATACGGAGTAATGCTAATACTTGTTTAATAACTGTTATTGTAGGTAAACTCTATCAGGGGTAGGTGATCGTCTCAATGCCCTCTGAAATCTAGAATATAAGCCCTGAGCATATCATCTAGTGTACGAATGGTTTGTTTTGATTGTCTATTTGTTTGAGAGTGGAATGTCGTGTTAAGAGATAGTTTTGTCTCCATTGTTTGTTGAAAATATGTCCAAAACCAAGAGGTGTACCTAGGGTCCCTGTCTTATACCACTATTATTAGAACTCCATGTAGCCTGACTATCTCCCGAATATAGATTCTACCTACCTTGTCCAAGGAGTCAGTCATTCTGATAGCCAAGAAATGATAGGAGTTAGTGAGTCAAACAACAATTATCTAGATTGCATCATGCCCTGAGTGTGCCCTAGACAACCCTGTTACAAAATCCATAATGATATATTCTCATTTTTACTCCGGGATTGGTAATGGTTAAAGTAATTCGCCTGAGCGTTGATGCTCTACGTTGACTTGCTGACATACAAGACACTTGGAGACGAAATTGGTAATTTCCTTTTCCTCCTTTTTTACCATATTCGGGGTCGCATGATTTGATCCATCTTAGTAGTTTTGGGATGCATTATGAACTTTGAAATGTGAGCCTCTATCATGATATCCCTTTTTAGTTCACTGTTATTTGGAACAAATACCCTGTCCTAGAATCTGAGTAACTCATCTGTAGAGAACCAAAATTCTAAATTTAAACCCCGTTTTGTATCCTTTCTGAGAGCTGCTAGAGTAAGATCAATCAGATGAACTTCCTTTATTCTTTGAATTAATTTGGATTGGTTAGCTAGATGAGCCAAACATGTGGCCCTTATCAAATTCTAGAGTTGTATCTATTGCACAACCTTTATTACCCTAGATTCAGAAACCATTTTGTGAGCCAATATACCTGTACTTTTCTTGTCGAGAGCGTTGGCTACCACATTACTCTTATCCGGGTGATACAATATCTTATAATCGTAGTTATTGAGGAATTTTATCCAACACCTCTGACGTATATTGAGATCCTTCTGGGCGATATATGCTTTAAGCTCTTATGGTCTATATAAAGCTCGAATGTTTCCCCATACAAGTAGTAGCGCTAGGTCTTCAAGGCGTGGATAATAGCGGTGAGTTCCAAGTCGTGGATGAGATAATTTTTTTCATGAGTCTTCAACTGCCTGGACCTATAGGCTATGACATTACCACGCTGCATTAGAATGTAACCAAGTCCTTGGTAGGACACATCATTGTATACTGTATATCCACCTATCCCACTTGACAGAGTTAAATCTAGTGCAGTAGTCAATCACTTTTTGAATTCTATAAAACTTCTTTCACAATTATCATTCAACTCAAACTTGACGTTTTCTTCGTAAGTCAGGTCAAAGGTGAGGCTAGGCTTGAAAACCTTTCTACAAATCTGCAATAATAACCTGTCATGCCCAAAAAGCTTCGAATTTCCTTAACCAAAGTCAATTTCTCCCAACTCATCACTGTCTCAACCTTCTCGAGATTCATTAACACCCCATCCTTTAATATTATGTGTTTTTGGAAGGTAGTCTGTTCAAGCCAAAACTCACACTTGCTCAGTTTTACATATAATTTCTTTTCCTTGAGAACCTGTAAAATCTGAGTTAGATACTGAGCATGTTCATCTATGCTCTTTGAATAGATCAGCATATCATCAATAAACATTATGACAAACTAATCCAAGAACTGCCTGAAGACCTTGTTCATCAAATTCATAAAAATAACAGGTGCATTGGTTAACCCAAATGGCATGACTAGAAACTTATAGTGCCCATACTAGGTCCTGAAGGTCGTCTTAGGGATGTTCTCTTCCCTTATATTTACCTGATGGTAACCTGAACATAAGTCAATCTTGGAGAAAACCTTAGCACTATGTAACTTATCGAAAATGTCATCAATCCTGAGGAGGGGGTACTTGATCTTGATTATGATCTTATTCAATCCCCTATAGTCAACACACAACCTCAAGGCCCTATCACATTTCTTTGCGAATGCGACTCCAACGCCCCAAAAAGATATACTGTGTTGGATGAAACCATTATCCTACAATTCTTTAATCTATTTCCTCAATTCTTCCATGTCAATACAACTCATTTAATAAGGGAGGCAACTCAAATGGGTTGGGTGTCAGATTGAAGATCTATGGAAAATTTAACTTCTTTATTGACCGACAGTCCTAGTAGTTCATTAGTAAATACGTCCGAAAAATCCTAAACCACAAGAATCTCTTGAATGCAAATTTCTTTCTTAAGTTTGCCTAACGTAGAAAAGAATAACTGAGTTAAAACATAAAAAAAACAATGCAATTACCATGAGGAAATAATATCTAAAAATTTTATTAATTTGTGAAGGACTTTTCGTTAGGGAGGTTGAATACAAGCTTCTTATGAAAATAATCAACAGTTGTGTGATACATTGCTAACTAGTTCATTCACATAATTACATCAAAATTCTCCGTGACTAGTGCTATAAGATCTATATTCAATTTTTTACCTGCTATTTTTACGATACAAGCTTTATATATGACATTTTCTAATAATGTCTCATTCCCATGTGTAGACACAAATAACACAGAATTAAGGATTTCAGGTAACAAATTTAAATTTTTTGTAAAAGCATGTGAAATGAAAGAATGTCATGCACTACTATCAATTAAAACATGTGCAAGGTGATTACAAATAGTGTATATACCATATATCACGTCCGGATTTACTTCGGCATCCTACTAGGTAAGGGTATAAGCTTTGCCATAGATTAGAGGTCTGGCCTGATTATGATTCTGCAGACACTCTCTCGCATAGTACTGGGCACTTCCGCATATGCTGCAGGTATTGCTGAGGTAATAGCAGGGTCGGTCCCTATTGTCCTTGCCACAGTGCTGACAAGTTCTACTGTGTCCTGTTACTAGGGCCTGAGGAGGAACTTGAGTCGCGAGCCTAGGTCTCTTGTTCTGTTGAATCAGTGTAGTAGGTGTTGGCCTACGATGTGAAATTGGGGGGTCTGGAATTTCCCACTGCTGGAGGAAAGATGCAGATGTTCTTTTATATCAATTATGTCTTGGTTAAAACTGCTGAGTAAGTGCTAAACTTGAATATATATAGTTACTGTCTAATCTCAGGACAAAGGCCTCGCTTAAACTTCTTTACCTTTCGGCTTTCGTCCATCATGCTCTCAATAGAGTATCGGCCCAACTCTAGGATTTTGATGTAATTCTTGGAATGAACTGGTTAGCAACATATCACGCCACCATGGATTGTTTCCACAAAAAGTTTATATTTAGTCCTCCTAATGAAGAGCCATTTATAAGTTAATAAAAGTTTTAATTATTATTCCCTTATGGCAATTTCCTCATTATATAGCGTTTTAACTCGATTGTCTTTTCTACATTAAGCAAATCTAAGAAAAAAGTTTACATTCAAGAGATCTTCGTAATCCGAGAATTTTCGAAAATATTCCCTAATGAACTACTCAGATTACCAATAGATAGAAAAGTCAAATTCGCCATAGATTTCCAGCCTGACACCCAGCCCATCTCAGTTGCTTCTTACCGCATGAGTCGTGTTGAGATTGAAGAGTTGAGAAAACAGATTAATGAATTGTAGGATAGTGGGTTCATATGACGTAGTGTATCTCCTTAGGGTGCTGGAGTCACGTTTGCACGAAAAGGGGATACAACATTAAGATTATGTATTGACTATAGAGAATTAAACAGAGTTGAATCAAGAACAAGTACCCCTTCCCGAGAATTAATGACCTTTTTGACCGGTTATAGGGTGCATAGGTTTTCTTCAAGATAGATTTGCTTTTGCGTTACCATCAGGTAAAGATCAGGACAGAGAATATCCCCAAGACAACTTTCAAAACTAGGTACGTGCACTATGAATTCTTGGTAATGCCTTTTGGACTAACCAATATGCCAACCATTTTTATGAACTTAATGTGGTTTTTAGGAAACTCTTATATCAGTTCGTCATTGTGTTTATTGATGATATCCTGGTCTATTCAAAAAGTAGAGAGGAACACACTCATCACCTGACTTAGATTTTATAGGATCTTAGAGAAAAAAAATTGTATGTAAAACTGAACAAATGTGGGTTCTAGCTTGAGCAAACTACTTTCTAAGGCACATAATATCAAAGGATGGAGTGTCAGTGAATCTTGAAAAGGTTGAGGCGGTACTCAGTTGGGAAAAATTGACTTCGGTCAATGAGATCCATAGTTTTCTGGGAATGACAGGATATTACTGTAGGTTTGTGGAATTCTAGCCTAGTCGCTCCATTGACCCGACTTACAAAGAAGAACGTCAAGTTTGAGTGGAATGAAGATTATGAAAGGAGTTTTACAGAACTCGAAAAATAGTTGACTACTACACCCGTGTTGGCTCTACCGAGTGGGGTAGGGGGATACACAATGTATAGTGATGCCTCCTGCCTAAGGTTGAGTTATGTTCTGATGCAACATTAAAATGTCATAGCTTATGAGTCTAGATAGTTGAAGAGTCATGAGAAAAATTACTCCACCCACGACTTGAAGACCTGACTTATATGGGGAGAATTTTGAGATTTATGCAAACCATAAGAGTTTGAAACATATATTCACTCAGAAGAATCTCAACATACATCAGAGGCATTGGATAGAGCTCCTCAAGGACTACAATTGCAAGATTTTGTATCACCTGGGCAAGGACAATGTGGTAGTCGACGCGCTAAGCAGAAAAAGTGCATGTATGTTGGCTCACTCAATAATTTCTGAATGCAGGGTAATAGGATCTGCACAATAGATATGACTTGAGGACTTGAAGAATGTTACATGCTTGGTCCATTTAATTGTCAAACCTGAATTGATCTAGAGAATAAAGGAAGCCCAATTAACCGATTCCACCATAATAACTCTTAGGAATGATGCAGAACATGGAATAAATTTAGAATTATGAATCTCTACTAATGGGTTGCTTAGATTTCAGGACATGGTATATGTCTCAGATGACAGTGAACTTAAAAGGAACATCATGACAGAGTTTCATAGCTCAAAATTTGTTATACATCCTAGAAGTATTAAGATGTATCAAAATATGTGGTCCCAGTTTTGGTGGAGTAAGATGAAAAGAGAGATAGTCGACTTTGTCTCAAAGTGCCTGGTATATCAACAGGTTAAGACAGAGCATCAACGCCCATATGGGCTACTCTAACCATTACTGATCCCATAGTAGAAATATGAATACATCACCATAGATTTTGTGATAGGGTTACCTAAGGCATGCTCAGGACATGATGTTATCTGGGTGATTATCGACCAGTTCACCAAAACCTCTCACTTTTTGGCTATTAAAATGACCGATCCTTTAGATAAGCTAGCAAAAATCTATATCTAGAAGGTAGTCAAGTTATATGGAGTTCCAGTGATAGTGGTATCCGACAGAGACCCCAGCTTCACTTCTCGATTTTAGTCTAGTTTTCAGCAAGTCATGAAAATGAAATTATCCCTTAGCACCGCATTCCACTCTCAAATCGATGGACAATCAGAGAAGAAGATTCGTACACTGGAGGAGATGCTTTGACCTTATGTTCTAGACTTCAGGGGCCATCGGGATGATCACCTACCCTTGATAGAGTTTGCCTATAATAACAGCTATCAAGCAAATATCGGCATGGCCACGTACGAGGCATTGTATGCCCGACCTTGTAGGTCACCGATTTATTAGGAAGAGGTGGATGATAGAAAATTATTTGGCCCAGATCTTGTAGAGGAGGCTTCAAACAAGATAGTTAAAATCAGAAAGAACATCCAAACAACTCAGAATAGGCAGAAAAGTTATGTGAACACCCAGAGGAGAGATTTAGAATTTGAGAAAGACGATCAAGTGTTTCTTATAGTCACCTCTTTTAAGGGAATTAGCAGGTTTGATAAGAGAGAAAAATTAAATTTCTGGTTCATTGGACCGTTTAAAATCTTAAACAGGATTGGTGTGTCCTCCTACAGACTAGTACTATCTCCAGAGCTATCTAGAGTCTATAATGTGTTTCATGTGTCCATACTACGCAAGTACAATCCGGATCCCTTACACATCCTGTCTCACAAGCCCCTTTCACTCAAGAAGGATCTATCATATGAGGAGGTACTAGTAGGTATTGTAGATCAGAAGAGCAGAGTGCTTTGCAACAAAAAAAATTTCTTTTGTCAAAGTCCTATGCCAGAATCATACTCAGGAATAGACTACTTGGGAACTAAAATCAGACTTCAGAGTCTAGTACCTCCAACTGTTCGATTAAGTAAGAGGATGACAAATTTGATAGACTAAATTTTTTTAAGGGGAAAGAGTTGTAATATTAAGGCCTGAAAATCGGCCTGAGATAAATTCTTCATTTATAAAAAAAATTTATAATAATTAATTGATTTTATTTTAATTTAATTTTATTAAATTTTTGAGAAAAATAAATTATGGACGGAATTAAAAATAATTTTAAGAAAAAAATGAGAAATTTTAAATTCAGGGGGGTGTTTTTTTAAAAAAGTTCAAAAATAGGGTGTTAAATCGTAAAAAGGGGAAGTTTGGCCATATGGGACGGCCTGGTCAGTAGTCCCGGCAAACCAGAGCATGTCGCGTGGCAACCCTACTAACATCGGCACTACATGAGATGTCATGCGAGCGATCGACATGCCTAGTAATCCAATGGTCCAGATCTCATCTTGCGCACGTGAATGGCCCAGATGCATGCTCTCTCTAGACGCAATCGAACGATCATATTCAATTGGATTGTGCGGTCCAAATTCATTCACCGAATAAAATAGATCCAACAGACAAGAGAGGGTCACGTGTTCCTGAACGGACGACCCAGATCGACACGAGAATCGTATTTAAGCATCGTGTTATAGGGAACCCTAAACTTTAGCCGCACCAGCCCTCGCCAGAGAAGAAGAACTAGATGCTGGAGAAGGAAGCCGACCACCACCATCGCCACACTGGAGCCACCGTCGACCACCAAAAAAGGTAAAAAAATTTCTTTTCCGCTCGAAATTCAATTATGAGTTTCTATGTGACCTTATTGGAGCAAAAAGGATGACGGGTGAGCTAAAAATTGTGGGCAAAAACTAGCTGAGTTGCCGCGACCAAAACCCAAAACCCTCTTCGGTGAGCCCCTCCTTGTTTCCTATTTCATACGATTCTTTGACTATTGTATTCATCGTCTTTTTTTAGTACAGGTTAGCCAAAGAGGAAGTCCAACCGCAAAGGAGAACTGGTGGACCCGCCGCACCCGAAGATCCTTCCACTGGTAGGTCTTAGTTTTTTTTATTTTTCTGGCCAACCGAGGCCTCCTAACGTATTTTTTCATATGGATACATGTAAAACCGGCCAAGCCGAGGTGAACTGTCATTGTGGGCAGCAGAGCCAGGGCTAGAGCACCATAATACCACCGTGCCGGAATCCTAAAATTTGGCAAAAAGATTTTTTAACACTGATTTTGGCCTTTTGAAGTATTTTTGGGTATGTGACGAGTATTTTAATTTCTGCAGGAAAAATTCAGAAAACCTGGGGACCGTTAGGAGGCGTAGTAGATAGCATAACGTTTCAAAATACCAATCTAGGTAAGAATCCCTCACCTTCTTCCCTGTTACTGTAAATTGAGGCTTAATAATCGAATATGTTGTATTTTGTGAAAAATTAGAAAAATCCTAAAAATAATTATAAGTCACTAGTGGAGTCGGAATCGGTCAGTTTATATTTACCCTTATTCACTATGTATTTTTCTGTACTGCTTAAATTGCTTGTTATTATATTGTGCATATTTAATTGAAGACTTTGAATTATTTTTCCGGTTGTTTGGTTTACTCACTACACATTCCTGAGTTTGTCTATTCTAAAATAAAATATTTCAATTATGTTTTAATGTACTTATTATCTGTTTTCATTGTAACACCCGAAAAGTTTCTTTTTGTAATTTAAGATTTTATTCTAAATGTAATAAAATAAATTTTCAATTTTTATTTTTATTTTTATTTTTATTTTAATTTAGAGTAAAACATTGAAACAAAATTGATGAAGAATTTAATTGAAAATAATTTTGGAAAAAAAGGGTAAAAATTTAGGTTCATGGGGTATTTTTGAAAGAAAAATCAGAAAACATGGGCCAAAATACAATTTTAGAAAATTTTGCCACATTAGCTGCCCGGTCAGCAGGCCCGGTGAATCAGGACATGCCACGTGGCAACGAGCGCTGACACAGTGCCACGCGGGAAGCTACGCGGACAATCCGCGTGCCTGTAATCGAATGGTCCAGGTCCGTTCCTGCGCGCACGGACGGCCTGAATGCGCTCCCTCCCCAAAGAGATCGAACGGCTAGATTCAAACGCAATCGGACGGTCCAAAGTGAATCGTGATGGATAGCCCAGATTGAATCACGATGAACGATCCAGATTCACTCCCTGTTTAATCGCGATCAAACGGTCCAGATCAAACGCGATGGATGACCCAAATCAAAAGCGGACATATATAAATAACTTCCATCCGCACCGAACTCTAACCCTAGCCGCCAGAGCTCATCATCGGAGAAGAAAACCCAACCACCGAGAAGCCGACCGCAGCCACCGATGCCACACCAAAACCCTTTACGATCGCCAAAAAAGGTAAAAACTTTCTCTTTTGTACGAAATTCAATTTTAAGCTCACTCATGGCCAAATCAGAGTAAAAAGACAGGCCAATTGGCTGAAAAATACCAGCGAAGCCCGCTAGTACCGCTGCGGAAAATTTCACAAAACGCCTCCGATGAGGCCCTTCCCGATTCCTATTTCGCATAATTTTTCCACTCTACAGGTTGACCGAAGCAAAACATCCAACCGCAGCGTGAGTTGGAGGAGCTACCGCACCAAAGAGCCCCACTGCCGGTGAATTTTAATTTTTTATATTTTTTCAGCTAACCAAGGCCTTTAACGTATTTTTTCGCAGGGATCAATGCAAAATCAGCCGAATTCAGGCGAAAATGGCTAAAAATGACCGACCCAAGGCGGACCGCCGCTGCGGGTAGTGGCGCCATCACCGGAGCACGGCGGAGCCGCCATGCCAGAATTCTAAAATTTTAGGTTTATTTGGAATATTTGTGGGTACTATTAGTGTGTTTCAATTTCTGAAAAAAAAATTTAGGGAACCCAAGGACCCCCAGTAGGTGCAGTAAATAGCTTAGCTTTCCGAGTGTTAAATCGAGTAAGAATCCATCATCCTATTCCTTATCATAGAATTGAATGCTAAATTAATAATAATATGGTATTTGTGCAAATCAAATAAATGTGCATAATTAATTACGAATTGCTAATGGAGCTCGAACCGAAAATTATTCTTTGTTGATTTTTGTTAATTTATTGTACAGTTTAACAACATAATGGTATCTGATTTATCATTTTTATTATTTGAATGCATGAATTGCTGCCTTACATGACTACTATTTGATTGAAAAATTGATATATGATTGCATTCCTTGATGCATGTTTGTTTGCTTATGTGATCATGGTTGATTTGAAAAAATAGAGACTAAAAGAAAATGGAAAAGTTGTGTGATTAAATAAAATAAATGGAATGGCAGCCTTACTGGATATTTTGGGAGATGATGGACGGATCG
>NW_019014688.1:2659301-2673490 GCF_000150535.2 Carica papaya
GGTTTGGGAGATATGATTCACCCTCATATCGGATAGAGTATCGAGGAGATGGTTTGTTTGACGTCTATTACCGGACGGGGTATAAGGACGACCAGGTTAACTGACAAATCTAGGTATTGGGTTCATGAGTAGGAGAATATCCATATGGACTCCTAAGAGTTCCAGTAAATAGGTTAAAAGGAGAATTGCTAATCATGTTCATTTGTACATGAAATCATAACATATGAGTATTCGTCTTTATGAGTTGAGTTTGAAAAACTCGCAATGGTAAGTATGAGATAAATAATTTTTTTTTATATTAAACGAATTTACTTAAATAAAACGCTCTATTAGTTATTTTATTATTTTTACCAATATTCAGTTTCCTGTATTAGTGATTAACGTGATATTCTTATTAGGTTAGTGTAACTTACTTTTTTATTAACCATTTCAGATCAAGAAGAATAAGATTCAAATCCTAATCAGCATGAGGGTTATGAGTAGACTACCACTCGGATCCCATCAAGTGCTAATAGAGATTAACTCCCTAAGACATTTATTTACTTATTTTTAATCATTTATTCATTTTTTTTACGAACCGCTGTGGAAGATATATTCTCGTAACCTTATTGAGCATTCAAATTTACAGTGTAAAAAATGCAACCCTAACATTGTTGTTTGTTTTACTATTTATAAATATAAATTTATTTCCTTTAAGTTCCGGATCATTACAATATAATTATGCATGTCCTAAATTCTGGACCTGAGTTTTACAAAATTAGTTTATAATATTTGATAATTGTTAAAATTTAATTTTTAATACTTTTTAGTTATAACTTGGTTTTTATATTTTTTATTTATTTCAAATTGTCAATTTTATTTCATTTCATAATAAAAAAATTAAAATAATTAAATCATATTTAAATATTTTAAAAAATTAATTTAAAATTAATTAATCAAATAAATAAATTAGTAACAATAAAAATATGTTTAATATTATTAATAATTTATTTAAATAATTAAATTTATTTTTGGAACTATTTCTTAAAGTATTCAAACGTAATTTAATTACTTTAATTTTTTGTAATCTTAAAGAATAAAAAACCAGTGAATGTTTATTTTAAATAAAAAATATTTATTTTAAAACTAATTTAGTACTCAAAAAATTATATAACTAATATGAAGCTCCTTTAAAATGTGAAATTATTAGTTGTTTAAAGAGTAGAAATGAATTTTATCTACATAATTTTTAATAAAAATTTAAAATCAACCAATCACATTTATAATATTTGTTACTCTCATTTATGTTAATGAGACATTTCATAAACGATCACACTCCGAAGTTAAAACTTCAAACAAATTATGTACTAAATAAATTTTTTTTTTATTAACACATAATTATTGAGAATTAATACAAAATCTCCCATGAAACATACGACACCATTTTATGGGAGAGATATTTGCATATGAAAAATTAAAAGTTAATTGCTGACTTCAAGTTCAATATTCAAAATTCCTATTAAAATAATTTTTATTGTACAATAATATCATAATAGAATAAAAACATAAAAAAGATTAACATTATTTTACACATTGAAAAATAAAAATTGTACGTTATAATGTGTCTTTATGGTGTAACACAGACGACTAATTGCAATATTATGTAAATTGTATTATGATTATATAGAAATATCTAAGAATTAAATCATTGAGGAAAAGTTTGTGCAACATTCATATGAATTTTATTTATAAAATTAATTTAGAATTTATATTCTAATTATTAGAAGATGAGAATTATCAATTTTTTAAAAATGTAAAATTTATTATCTAATTTAATTATAATTATCAAAGAGATAAAATTACCCAAAAAATTATCCAATAGATAAAATTTTGTTATTTTTAAAAAGATTTTGTTATTATAAAATTTTTTAAAAGATTGTTTGTTGTGGGCTGTTTATTTTGTATATTTTTATTGCAGAATTGTTAAAATATTCTGTTATTTTAGGAATCAATTAATTATAAAATCTACGATTTGTTTTTAAAAATAAAATATATTAATTGGTTAATTGGAAAATACTTTTTTTTTTTTTTTTTTGCTTTTTCATTGTTGCAATTTCCAAATTTAACAGACGGTCAAATGGGCGGTCAAATTGGTCCTCGTGGAGAGTAAACGTCACCAAAAATCATTATTTGATTTGTTTTATTTTGTTTACTGTTTGGTAATTTTTCAAATTTTCTCCTTCTTCAACAAGTTTCCTTCTCTGATAAGTTTCCTACAGCTTCACTCTGCTTTCCTTCAACCGATCCATTTCTCTCTCCTCTCTGTTTTCTCTGTTACAAAACATAGCTTCTGCTTCTTGTTTACTTTCGTAAACAACAATGGCAACACCAAGACAACACATAGACCATATACGTAAGTCCAAGTTTGCTATCGGCGGAGAAGCGAATCCACTCATAGAAGATCTTCACCAGGCTGTTAAGCACCTCTCTGCTGAGCTCTACACCAAGGATGTTCACTTTCTCATGGAACTCATCCAGGTCTCTACTCAGTCATTTCTTCCTTTCTTTCTCGTCTGGTTTTTGCTTGATGCATGTATAAATTTGTATATGTGCTATTGTCTCTCTTCACGTTTATGATGAATTGTAGCGATGATGATTGTTGTCTTCTCTCACCTTTCATGTTCTGTTGATGATGGCGATGAAGTTGTGCAGTTTATGATTTTCGTTTGTTTCTCAAGAAAGAAAAATGAAGGAAATAATACCGTGACAATCTTACTGAGATGTACTTGTCCTTTTTGACCTTCGTTCATGTGAATTTCTTTTTAGTTCACATTTTTTTAGCCATGATTGTTTTTAGGAGCTGTCGAGATCTGCCATGAAATAAAGTCGTGTAAAAATTATAATCGGAAATCTTAATTTTCTTTTTTAATTACTAAGTAAAAACCACAGAGCGAGCAAAATATTCTCCGTTTACCAAATGCAGCGTTGCCAAGTTCCTTTCCGTACTTTAGAATAAGTGAGCTTCTTATCTTCTCGTTCCATTTCTCGAGTACCCAATGATACCATGATAGCATATAAGTATTTGTCTGATTGTCAATGATAACATTTCATTAAGATTGATTACGAAATTGTAATTTTAAACTCTGAATTCTTAACAAAATAAAGATTCTGAAGCGGATAATTACTTCCATCTCATGTTAATTAATGTCAAAGACAGGCCTGTTAGCTAGAGTTCTAGTTTTCCTTTTGCTTTCTCTAATTTCTATGTAAAATAATTTACAAATTTAATTGAGGAAAAGAATCTGAACCTGATCCTTATTGCAGAATGCTGAAGACAACGAATATCCCGAGGGAGTGGATCCTTCACTTGAGTTTGTCATTACCTCTCGCGATATAACTGCCACTGGAGCTCCGGCCACATTACTGATATTTAACAACGAGAAAGGTTTTTCCCCCAAGAACATAGAGTCCATTTGCAGTGTTGGACGATCCACTAAGAGAGGCAACAGAAAACGTGGGTACATTGGGGAAAAAGGTGTGGTAACCATTTTCTTCACTTTATAAGCCAAGATCGCAAGATGATTCAGTATTCTTATTACGTTGTATTTGGTTAAAATCTATTTTAGTTTTATTATATTCCTAAATATTACTTATCCTTTTCTAGATCTTTAAAGATGCATAATTTAAATTTCTATCTTCTTTATATTGTATTCATATTCCTATTCATGAAATTAGAATATGGAAGTATTCATCTTCTAAGGGTGTGTTCGAGGCACTTAACCTTGCAATTACTGCAGGTCTTTCTGACTGCTGGATAATGGCAACATCAGTGTTAATCTGCAAGAACATTTAATGTTGTCTATGTGTGACAATCATTGTTGAACAGCAGATTGACGCTAAACATTGTCAGTCCGTTGTTGATATGCTAGTCGATGTAGTTAAGTCTATCATATTTTAAGAAATAAATTTAAAACATCTGTACATCATCAACTTTTTGTATGGTCACCATCTTAAGTTTGAGGGAATTTTAGAAGGTTACCATATTAGAATAGTAATTTTCTATATCAAGTTTTTCTTATATAGTCTCTCTCTCTCTCTCTCTCTCTCTCTCACTCTCACTCACCTTTAATAATAATTTTCCTTTAGGCTTAGTATTATTTGAATATTGCTTAACCTTTTATTTTAGTAATTTCCTTTTTCTAATAATAGCTCAACTATATCTCTCCTGTCCCCCCTCACCAAGTTTCCCTTCTGAATAAGAAAACTACTCTCTAAATCCTTATGTGAGTGATAATATGTATACTATATGATTGGCAGGGATTGGGTTTAAGAGTGTCTTTCTGATAACCGCTCAGCCTTATGTCTTCAGCAATGGCTATCAGATAAGATTTAATGAAGGACCTTGCCCACGTTGCAATCTTGGGTACATTGTTCCTGAGTGGGTGGAAGAAAGCCCCACAATTTCAGACATTAAACAAATATATGGATCTGGTCCAGCCCTTCCAACTACAACAATAATCTTGCCCTTGAAACCTGATAAGGTCAAACCTGTTAAGCAGCAGCTCTCTAGTGTTCATCCGGAAGTTCTTTTATTCCTCTCCAAGATTAAGTGCCTTTCAGTTAAGGAAGATAACGAGGATCCCAAGTTGAATACTGTAAGTGCAATATCTATAACAAGTGAGACTAATTTTCTCATGAGGAAGAATATTGATGCTGAGTCCTACACTCTGCACCTCTCTGCTGATGAAAATAATGTCAATTTGAAAAGAGAATGTGGCTATTACATGTGGAAGCAGAAATTTCCGGTCAGGCCAGAGAACAAAGTTGATAGGAGAATGGAGATTGAGGAATGGGTGATCAATTTGGCTTTTCCTATTGGAGAGCGACTTCATAGAGGGTCAAACTTACCTGGGGTCTATGCATTTCTTCCAACAGAGATGGTGACAGGCTTTCCCTTCATAATTCAAGCAGATTTTGTGTTACAATCATCAAGAGAAACAATACTGTTGGATGACAAATGGAACCAAGGGATTCTAGACTGTCTCCCTTCTGCTTTTATTAATGCCTTCATCTCACTGGTGAAAACAGCAGAAGATGCCCCTGTCTCTAGTTTGCCTCGGATGTTTGACTTCTTGCCAGTCAACAGTTCTTCTTATGAGAAATTGAATGCTGTAAGGGAATCAATCAGGGTAAAGTTGGTTGAAGAAAATATTGTTCCAAGTGAGTCATACAAGCAGCAAAAGTTCTTTCATAAACCCAGTGAAGTTGGCAGACTAGTTCATACTTTCTGGAATATTTTAAAAAAGGCAAGGGAGAATGGAGTAAGTTTACATAACCTATCATCACATGGAAGATATATCTTGCATTCCTCATTTGATAAACCAGCTTATGATCACATACTGAACTTCTTGGGAGTAATGCCTGTCAACTGTGAGTGGTATGTTAAATGCATTAAGAGTTCCAATCTCATACTTGGAGTGCCTGAATATGTTTATATGAAGCTTCTTCTTTTTCTCATTGATAATTGGCAGTCCAAATTTCACTCTACCAGCATAACATCAGTACCACTGATAAAATATGTTAGTATGGATGGAAGTATCTCGTTGAGCAGCATTGATGATGCCTTTGGTCGAAATAATCGAAGGGTGTTGTGCATGTCCACTCACCTTCATCATGCCGATTGGTTGATTAATTGCAACAAAGAATTCAGATGTGTGGCAAATTATTTTTTCCTTCCAAGTACAACTCAAGTGGCAATCCAATCATGTTCTAGAAAAGAATCAATCTTAGAATGGTTGCAAGATAGGGTGAATGTTGTTGCACTGGATGTATCTGATTATGCAGATCTTGTTCGTAAATATATCATTGGTGACAGGAAACTTGTTGTTGCCTATGCACACTTCCTGTATCACTCATCTACCAAAAATTTTCTATCAGTAGGGAAATTTGATAGTTTGTATGGTAATGTGCCACTTGTTGATAATTATGGAAATGTGACAACAAGAAGAAATGGTGTTCTTGTTCCTGCTAATGACAGTAGATGGACATGTTTGCTTGTTTCTAATCCATGGAGACAAGAAGGTTATGTTGAGTTAGGGGAAGATTATTTGCTTCCTGGCAATTTTGCTGGTGAAAGCATATCTGGGGAGCAACTCATACAGTTCCTAGAAAAGAATCTTGGTGTTTCTGATATACCTTCTTTGCATCCTGCGAATGCCGGGATTTCTGCCGTGTATGGGCCCTTAACTAAGGAAAATGTGTTCTTGCTGTTGGATTGGATTCGTTGTCTTAGGCATAGGGGAGCTCGCATTCCGGAGAAGTTCTTGACAAGCATAAAGGAGGGTAGCTGGCTGAGGATTACAATGAATGGTTCTTCTGGTTACAGACCACCATCAGAGTCTTTTTTCTACACCTCAAAGTGGGGAAACATTCTGCAGAACGGATCTGTGCTTGTCGATATTCCACTAGTTGATCAGAGTTTTTATGGTGATAAGCTAGCAGAATACAAGGAAGAGTTAAAAATAATGGGTGTCATGTTTGGATATGGAGATGCATGTAACTTCATTGGGAAGCGTCTCATGTCTCTCGCTAAATCCTCTACCTTAACTAAAAGTAACGTTCTTTCAATTCTTAATTTCATCAGATATTTGCGAGCACAACTTCTTTCACCAAATGAATTCATCCAGAGTATTAGAGAGGGGAGATGGCTGAGGACACGTTGTGGTGAAAGGTCTCCGGCCGAATCTGTTTTGTTTGATCAGGAATGGAAAGCTGCATCACTTATCAGTAACATTCCCTTCATTGATCAAGAGTACTATGGTGAGGAGATCATGTGTTTTAAAACAGAGCTCCAGCTGCTTGGTGTCACAGTTGGATTTAGTGAAAGTTATCAGCTCGTCGCTTGCAACCTGAAATCAGCATCATCCTTAACTCCCTTAACGTCTGATGCACTTCTTTTGATCCTGAAGTGCATTCGACATTTAAGATCTTCTGAAAAATTGGTTAACACACTTAAAAGCGGGAAATTCTTGAAAACAAATTCGGGCTACAGAACTTCTTCTGAATGTTTTCTGTTTGATCCTGAATGGGGTTGCCTTCTAAACATTTTTGGTGGTTTTGCTGTGTTAGATCATGACTTCTATGGAAGCAGTATATTCTCTTACCGAACAGAGTTGAAGAAGATTGGAGTTGTTGTGGAATTTGACGATGCTGCCAAAGCATTTGCTGTTAATTTTAAGAAGCTGGCTTCATTGTCTTTTATTACAAAAGACACTGTCATGGCATTTTTGTCATGTTACAGGCAACTGAAAGGTACGTCCCTTAAATTTCCTATAGATTTGAAGAGCTGCTTACATGATGTGAAGTGGTTGCGGACTCGACTTGGTGACTTTAGATATCCCAGAGAGTGCATTTTGTTTGGTCCAGAATGGGAATCTATCTCTCCAATTGCTCTCCTCCCCTTTATTGATGATAGTGACAATTACTATGGCAAGGGAATTCATGAATATCGAAAGGAGCTAAAGAGTATGGGAGTTATTCTTGAACTTAAAGGTGGTGCAAAGTATGTAGTTGATGATAATGGTCTTTGTTTTCCCCCGGACCCCTGTTATGTCACCTCAGAAAATGCACTTGCATTGCTGAAATTCATTGGAATTTCATTGGAAAGGGCAAATTATTCATTAACTGGGACATTTTTGAAGAAAGTTTCACAAAGATGGTTAAAGACCTATGCTGGGTACATGAGTCCAAATCAGTGCTTGCTGTTTGATTCTAATTGGAGCTTGTTTTTGAAGCCAACAGATGGGCCATTCATTGATGAAGAGTTTTATGGTCCTCAAATTCAATCATACAGAAAAGAGCTTAATGCAATCGGAGTTATTGTTGATGCAGAGAAGGCATGTGCTTTGCTTGCCAGCTACCTTGGCTTCCATTCTGAAATTAACACCATAGTTCGAATGTATAAATTCCTGAAAGCCTTTAAATGGAAGCCTGAAACAGATGATGTAAGCAGGATTTGGATCCCAGATGGCAACAAGAGTGGAGAATGGGTAGACTCTATGAAATGTGTTCTGCATGACAAAAATGGTCTCTTTGGTTCGCAATTGTGTGTTTTGGAAAAATACTACGAGTCAGATCTACTGACATTCTTCTCTAGTGTATTAAATGTTAGAGCTGCTCCTTCCCTTGACGATTATTGCAAGCTCTGGAAACTCTGGGAAAGCACAGGACACAGGTTGTCTCATACTGAATGTAGTGCATTTTGGGAGTTTGTTGTAAGGCATAGGAGCCCAACAATAATACGAAGTCTTTCAGATAATATAGAGAAGCTACCTATTGGATCTGGCTCAGGCGAGATTTTGTTATCTAAAAAGCAGGATGTGTTCATTGGTGATGATCTTCTTCTGAAGGATCTTTTTGAACAATTATCTACTCACCAGATATTTGTCTGGTATTCTCAGCCAAGCTTGCCATCTCTTCCTCGGACAAAGTTGCTGGATGCGTACAGAAGCATCGGGGTTCGCAAAATCTCTGAGTCTGTTCAAATGGAAGAATTATCCTTATCAGCTGGCAGTGATTTCAAGCAGATCAATTCAAAAGATACTGTGTTTGGCAAAGGACTTGTTAGGCTCATGCTTGGATTTCTAGCTGATCCTTGTTTTGAAATGGAATTCAAGGAAAGGCATGAAGCTGTTCAGTGCCTCCTCAATGTTGAGGTCTTTGAGAGTCCGGAGCCCATTACTGTGTGCTATAGTCTATCATTATCTTGCGGGCAAATCTTAAAAGTGAAAGCAAGCCGGATGGTGCGTTGGGATAGAGAGAGTTCAAAGTTTTTCACGCAGAAAATGGACAAATCTGGTGGACACAAGTTTCTTCTTGAATATGCTACTTACTTTTCTGAAGTTATATCAGAGGGAGTGCTCTGGGAGAAAGAAGATCAAATAGGTTCACTAGCTGAGTTGATCAAGTTAGGCTTTCTCCTGGAGTTCAATGAGGAAGCAGTTGGGTTCTTAATGAAGTCCAAGAATTTGCAATTATTCGTTGAGGATGAAGAATTTTTATCTGCTGCTTTCCCTTCTGAATAGGTAAGGGTTTCTGTCCTCCAGTCCCATTTCTTTGTTTATTGGTGTCTTCTGAAATAGTTGGGAGCATGCTACCAGTGTAAACATTAAAGGACGAAGCTGGTTTGGGTGATCTTAATATGTGCAAGCATTATTCTTATATACCCTACAAGAAGATAGCATCATAATAAGAGTCATTTCTAGTAATGAATTCTTCCGTTACTAAAGTTAAACCTACACAAATAGTTTCCACCGGTCTAGGTTGCTCTCGTTGGTGGATGTCACTATCAGTGATGAAGCTTGTCTGTTGTTAAAGTCAACCTGGACAAATGAAAATCGTGCAGTGCAAGGGGACAAATCTATTTTTGATTGTTCTGAACAGAACTCTGCCTAGATGCATGTAGGATGAGATGATTGGAAACTTTGGTTTCTGTTGTGAAATTTATGTTGCACCTTGATATGCGTGAGAATTTTCTTTAAGATGGCTTGATTCTGAAATTTTAGCCCCAAAACAATCTGTTGCATGTATGATTTTGTGGTATGGCAAAAAAAGAAGTGTGTTTGAGATGGGTTTGGTTTTTGTGAGCAACTGACATGATTTGTTATTTTATCCTTGCCTGCTTTTGGTGCTGGAAGTTTTCTTTTCTAGTCTTGTTTAGAGTGAGAGGCAGCTATCAGTTTTAGAGATTGGTTGGGGTTCTAGTCTTAATACATTTTATATAGCAATAAAATTGGTTCAGTTCCTGTTTACTGCTCTTCAACCTTTTTTCTGTCGTATCCTTTTCTGTGTAATTTCCATGTTTCCACTTCAGGGACATGCACATTGCATTTTCCAACAAAAGAAATGAAGGTATGAGGTTATCCATAGAGGTGCAGTAAGCCAAAAGCTGAATAAGTGTAGCTGAATAAGTGTAGGATCAAGGCTTGAAATTTGAATGATATTTATTTTGAGGGAGAAGATTAAAAGAATTGGTTGGTTGTTGCAGCCAACTTTTGTTTGTATTTTCATATAAAAACTCTTTTATTATTCTTTATTTCTTGAAAGAAAATTTCCTAAATGACAAAGTCTTATTACTTTCTCTCTGGTGTAGAATTGATAATCGACGAGGAAAAATCTTCAAAACTTCATCTATCATCTTCAATCTAGCACAATCTCAGCAGGTAACAACCTCTTTTCCTCTTCTGTAATTGATCATTCAGATGTTTATTTAAATCTAAGATCTTTTTTATTATTTATTTTTTGAAAAATGAACATAAATTTGTTAGGAAAGCAGACTATAATTCTGAAATGACATAGTTATATACACATCTATAATTTCAACTTCAGAGTACTAATTCTCCAAAGAGAAATTACCCTTTTCATATGGAGATGGAAATGGAAAAAGTAGTGCAATGCGGAGCTCCCAATTTCCTGCATCACTATGCTTAATAAGAGCTTATTCAACACATTTCTTAAGTCCTAATAATGAAAATACAACGGCTAAGAGGTACTCCAGAATTTCCTTTGCTTGGGAGACCTCCAGACGTGGGAGTCATGAAAAAAGAGGGATTATTTCCGAAAAACTTCCCGTGTTTCATGCAGAAGTCAAGCAAGATCTTGATGGCAGTTGCTTAATTCAGGTCTAGCTACAGTGTGCAAGCTAGCATCCCAGAGGTTCCAGCTTCACTCCACAATGCTGAATACATTGAGGCAGAAGAGTGGTTGAAGAAGCCTTGTACTGCTGATTATTACTTGAGAGACCAAGGTGTGTGAAAACTACAGTTCGGTTCTCATAATTTAGAAACCTGAGAGCTTGCTAGTTGTTGCAGCCTTCAGCATTTCTTACGGAGGAAGTTTAGTAGTACATTCTGAATAAAACAGTGATTTTATATATTTTGGTTAATTTTCTAATTGATGTAAGCAAGTTGGATTTGGGTGAACCTTATGAAGTTAATATATATATATATATATATATATATATATATATTTTATCGAAGTTGTAGAAGGATGCGAATTTTATCCCTCGATTATTTGAATGTATTTTGCACTATACTAAGTTAAATTCCTTTAATCTGATTGATGTGACGAAATAGGTATTGTTAGTTTACTTCTTAGAAAGTTATATACCAATGGAAAAAGAACCTATAGTAACAGAAAAATGTTATATTACAAGGATCTGATTGTAATCCTCTTATATCTTGTATATGTTTCTCAATATTATAATTTGGAGACTTTGATGTGGTCAGCGAAATGACTCCACTCCATTCATAGTTGATAAAAGTTGAGATTAGATGCATAAATTTGCAAGTAATGTTGTGGTTATTTACATTCTTTGAGGACATTATAAGTAATCTGCATGAGGTGAGGGATATAAGTAATCATCCTATTGTAAAGATTGGGATATTGTTGTTTTATACAACAGACATGCATTAATCTTGCATAAGCAGCAAGGATATGCATTGCTCACGGAAGGAGATAGAATTGACATATTTTCACAACAGAGTACATAGCATGAACCTGGAAGGAATGGTTACCGAGCAGCTCATGTCTTCTTCTGTCTCAGGAAAATATAAAAGGAGATTAGAGACTATATAAAAGGGCACATGAGTCTTTAGGATAATTAATTCCTATGCTTGGAAAAGCACACATAAAGTACTAATCAAGATTGGGAAAAGAAGAAACCCAAAAAGAGAAAGCTGAAGAAAATGTATAGCTAGGAATTCTATCTTCTTTCTTCCTAGCTTATATGTAATCAAGCAGCTGATTTTCCTGAAAGAAGACGTG
Organism: Carica papaya; assembly: GCF_000150535.2. Next base: position 2,671,104 of record NW_019014688.1, read on the forward strand.
CGTCATGGTTGCTAGCGCAACCTGGGTTGTAGCAAGATTTAACTTTGAATAGTTGCTTCACAGATCCTCCTTTTGGTAATACTCCTTTGAATCTTCTCCTCTTGCTTCCTTTCTTCTCTGTCTTTGCAATTGATCGCTGGAGTAACACATAAAACAAACCAAGATTATTCAACTGTTATATACCAAAATGTTTAAAATTATTTCAAGACCAAATTTAAATTTATAAACAAGCTACGTACACACCCAAAAGAACATGAAATATCTCATCTTTATCAACATTTGGATTATAAAATATAAAGAGTTTGAGAAGGCACGTACCTCCGCAGAACTCACTGATTTATCGCTCACGCTTCCATCATCTGTCTGTGATTTTTTGTTCGAGCTGTCGTCATCCTTGACTGCAAAAATTAATCCAAGAATCATTTATATATGACCCCCATAATTGATAATGGGCAAAAAATTGAGAATTCATTAGTTTTATATTATATTGTACGTAAAGAAGACTCACAATCCTCCTTATCACTTTCGGACATTTCAACGCAGTATACCCTGAAACTCGGTGACCCAGGAGCAATTCGCCGACCGTCGACATTGCTGAGTCTCCCATCTTCGCCATTACCTTCCTCATCCTCTCCTTCCACATCCACCCAATTCACGGCCTCCTCTTGGCATTCCTCCGGGGCGGGTGCCACCTTAGCAGACCTGATGCTACCGTCTCGGGAAGACGAGCTCTTCGTCTCATTATTATCAGGAAGAGATTGCACGGCGGAATGATCGTCGTCTTCTACTTCGTTTTTGAGAAGCTCTTTCCTGGAAAGTGCATCGCCTTTTAAGGCGGTGGCCTGTCTACGTTTCTTGATCTCCTCTAACCTCCGGCGGAGAAGGGGACGTAGCCTCGGAGGCACTGCCTCATCTTCGGGGTCAAGCTTTGATCCACCGCACCCCATTGCAGAGAGAGATTACAAGCAGGAAGATCCGGTGGAACGAAAGAGAAAGAAGATGCAAGAATTAATGGATGGTGTTGGTAAAGGTGGTTAGATATGTGGAAGGGAGAATAGGAAGCAGAGAGAAAAATATTAACGTGGGATTTTCTTTTCTTTTCTTTTCTTTTTTCCCTAAAACGGGTGCTTGTGATTTATAGGCCAATGCAATCTGATTGACATTGGTTTTCTTTTTGTTTTTTTTTTTTTTTGGGTTCTTGACTTGCTAAAATCACCTAGAGGTATATGGTATTATCATATGTCGTACCAAAAACATATATACCTCTGTAGGAGTCAATTGAAATAGTCAATATGTGTCAATTGGTTGTCATAGATTACAGCCTTGACACAGAGCAGACATGTTAATGGCTTGTTGTTTTTAGCCTAGAGCAGAGGTCTCTGCTTTTGACAGCACTTTTCTTTTGTCACAGTAGCTGTACCAATTTCTTTTTGACAGGGACACAGCGCACTTCAATTTCTCGCAGTTTTACTACATAACAGATTTTAGTTTTTTAGTTTCTGCCCCTTCGTTCTTATCGTTTTCATGTTTATTTTTTCGAATCAGTTACGGTAATAATTTCTTCCTTTTTGTTATCTTTTAATAATTTACTGTGGATTGCTTTTATTTGTAACCCATAGTTAAATTCTATGTCTTTATTAGCCATTTTAAATAAAATTAACTTATTACCTTAATATAGCTGCGTTAATATAGTGGTGAATGATGTAATGATTTGGAATAAACTAAGTCTAAAAATTTTTTTATTAAAAAATAAATATGAAAATAAATATCTAGAAATCTTTTAAAAAGACCTTTTGACTCCTAAGTAAAGAGTTAAAATTTTGGGTAAATTAAAAAAGCATTGAAAGTATAATTTGGTTGTACGAATAACCGGGTTGAAAGAATTTTAAAAGACTTTTACGATAGGTGGAATATTGCCTTATTGGTTAATTGATGTCAAAAGAAACTTTGATTTTGAAGAACAAGACTTCAATGCATATTATAAAATCTACCAACAAGAAAGTTATATAACTTACTAAGTGCATTGAAGTAAGTTGAATCCTAATTGTTCAATTAATAGATTGAATACTAATTTTTTATTTAAGAGATCCTCTCAATAATATAAGAATAATTCAGCTGATACTTTTCCACCAACAATGAGGAAGGACATAGTGAGATTGATCATCAGCTTAACAACTTAAAGAAACAGATATTTGCCAATTTGAAGTCAAATGAGCCTTCTTGAAGACTCTCGAAAGAGAATATTTATGTTGAAGTTGCTTCTCATTTCAATTTAAAAAGCATAAAGAAGTGATTCGTTTTGTTAAAGAACAGACACGTGGAGCACCAAGAATGGACACATGCTACATTGGGTGCACGTGTATGTATATGTTGTCTTTATATACATG
>NW_019014688.1:2690782-2702957 GCF_000150535.2 Carica papaya
GATACTGGCTCGCGGCCCAGAACGGATCAAGTCTAGAATCGGTTCGCGGATCCGACCCGAGCCTTTCTGTTGGTCTGTTGGCAGGTGCTTAATCGTTTCACTGGGCGGCTTTTATTCTTTAGGGCTTTTGGAGAGTTGACAACGAAGGGTTTTGAAGACGAAAACTTAAGTAATTGAAAAAGAAAACTCTCTTAACACAGATGGATAGCTCGGGTCTCAATTCGGCTGAAATGCAGCGTTTCCTCAATGTAAGCTTCCTTTTTTTTTTTGTCCTTCTGTCTCAATTTCTTTTCTTATTCAGTTTCTAATGATAACAATATCTATTTGAGCAGGTCAGTTGATGTTTATATTTATCTAACTTTTCTGCGTATCTTATGTTTCGTTTGCATATGTTAATTGGAAATTTCAAGTATAATCATGTTATTCACTTTCAGCTAATTTGTGGATCTTTCTTCTTTCCTGCTGTGATGATTTATTTGAGTATATTTGAAATGCAAAGAATTTGAAGTGGGTCTGGCTTATTGGTTGATGATCTTCTCCTGCCAAAAGTATAACTGGTTACTGGAAAGTATATTGGGTTCCTTAGTTTTGAGCTCCCTATGGCCGTTTCTAGCTGAAAAGTTGCATCGTTTGTCGGAAATTAATCTCTAGCTAAACCTTAGATAAACCGAGAAGCACTATGAATCCTTTTATGAAGTTTCTTTTTTCCTGCAGGCTTTGTGTACGTGGGGGCGAGAGAGAGAGAGAGAGAGAGAGAGAGAGAGAAAGGAATAACGAATGGAATGAAACAGAATGAAATGGAACTGAGCAGGACCAAAAATAGTTTTTGTTTGGATAAGATAGTAATGTAAATGATGTTAATGTATCTTATCTTGATGAATTGGGGGTGAAAAAGTCAGTAATGTTAAATTAATTATTCCCCTAGAGACAGTAATATAGCCTTAATTTCTATAACCTTAAAGAAAAAGAGAGCGAATTAGTCAATCAACCAAATTAAATTTTACGCACATTTCCATTCCATTAACTCTCCTCTAATTGGGGAGAAAATTTTGGGCTTTTGAGGGGGAACGAGTAAATACTTCCGTCCCATTTATATCCGTTCCATTAATGATGATGTACCGAACAAAGTTAAAAGTGTTTCACTTCCATTCCATTTCCTCTCCATTCCATTTCCTCCCTTATCTCAAATGTGCCCTAGTGTTTCTGGTAGCCTTCATACATTTTCTTCACTAAATATCTGATGCTGTTCAAGCATTAAGAGTTTGATTCGCAGCCACATAAAGTCTACCATTCAATCAAGACAATGGAAATTCTTGTACAACAGTATAGATTTTGTTAGACTACAAATTGAAGGATAAATCATTGCATGGCCAATACTGTAGGTATAAAATGAAGTTTTATGTTATTTGGCTTAAGTTTACTATCAGATGAAGTTCAAAGAAAGACAGTTGCTTAATCCTTCAGCAGTTACTTTTTTCTAATCTATATTATGTCCACATCTCTCCCAATCTCCTATCCCTTTATACCAAGTCTGCAAATACATGAAAATTGATCCCAGAGACTGTTCGAGGGTATTAATTTTCAATAACTAAGCTCAGAAGTTGGTTAGGTTTAACTTCAACTCTCTGTACTTGTTTGAGGATTAAGAAAGTGTGTTCTCTGTGGTTTGTTAGATGTATTATTTGTGCCTGTTGTTTTGCATCATCAAACTCGTGTATATATGTTTGCATCGTTGCTTTCCTTCTACGTGTATGTGGTGTTGTATTTTTTCTCTTTTTTTAGAGTCTGTGCTTATTATTTTGGCAACATTCTGTATCTATTTTATCCTCATTACTTTTATGATACTGTTATTATACGTTGTTTGCCTATAACTTGGGCTCTACTGCCTTGATACTTGATCCTGGGTAACTTTTATGGTGGCATATGCAGCAAGAAAAGGAAAAAGCTATGGTTAACGAGATGGTGGCAAAGCTTACAAGTGTATGCTGGGATAAATGTGTCACTGGCACACCTGGGAGCAAGTTCAGCTCTAGCGAATCAGCTTGTCTTTCCCACTGTGCTCATCGATACATGGATATGAGCCTTATCATCATGAAACGGTTTCAATCAATGCAGTGAAGTTCAGTGCCTAGACATGGTGTCTTCGGGACACCAATCGGTCCCCAGCTTGGTTATCAGTTACATTCTTTGTATTGTGAAGACTGAATCCTTGGTCAATTTCCATTTGGGCGGCCATCTTAAGATTATTTAGAAATTTCGGGTACTTGAGAAGGCAAACGTATTAATTTCATGCTGCATAAACAACATAGTTTTGGAACCTCCTGGTGTTTCAATTTTTTTTTTTTTTACTTGTATGGGAGTAAGTATCTGTCAATTGCGCTTCATTTATACTGTTGAATTTATAGTAATTCTTGGTGAATTAGCAGCAAGATGAATAGAATTCTTAGATAAAAAATATCACACATTTTTGACAGTAATGAGATAATGAATTTATAATAATTGTCCCAGTTGGTTCAACACTACTGATTGATAGTTCAGTAATGAGACAACTTATGAGAACTAAATATTCGCCAACGATGAAGAAATTTATGCTCACCCACTGGCTATTCATTTGATAATTTGTTTATCAATCATTTGGCTACGATACAAATACTATATCGTATGCAAATAGGTAATGGAGTGGCTGGTCATAGGTGATGAAATCATGGGTGATGCACGCAGTTCTATCACTTTTCAATTTGATTATCAAGTATACACTTATAAATTATAATTGATGATAAAAAAAGAATAATTAGTTGCATCCCCAAAAATTAAATTTTTTTCAACAGGCAAATGTTGATGTTTGTATCACATTTTATTGTTACTAGTAGATTTATAAATCTCTATAGATTTTACTGGTTACTACTTTGAATACTAATAGAAGTTGAAATAATATTGGTGTACCCATCATACAATAATATATATATATTCACAAAACCACCCTTAGTTATTTATTTTGTAACCTAGATTCTTTTCAGAAGCTAATTGTAGAGACTGTTAAAAAGTTTCTTAGCCAGTACCTATCTATGGGCACTTGTTAACTTGATTTAACAAGAGAGTATAACCTTAATTAAAGCAAGAGGTTGTTACACAAAATATGCATTACTCCCATTTGTGTTATCAAATTATTTCATACATGGAATTATTTTTTTCTTCAAAAAGCATATAAAAATAGTTTGTAGAATTTATGAAGGTTAAACTTTTAGTAAGCTATTGATAGAAATGTGATTAATAATATACACTCATTATATTATACTATTTGTCACAGTAGCAAGACAGAGAATTGAGTTTAACTATAAAAATTTATGAAATAATTTTTTTTTGTAAATTATTAATAGAAACACCGTACTCTTACCCAACATGTAAACATAATATTTCAGAAACAAAAAACAATACCTCAACTTTTATATATATAGTTTCTCGAACCAACTACATCTTCGGGACTCTCAGGATTGGAATTTTTCATATATGGGCTGAAGAAAATTTGAACAATGCGTTTTGTTTATTCTTCTTCTTGTTGTCTTATTTTCACCTAGGCACCTTCTCTTTCCTTAATAAATATTTAAATAAATATATAAAGCCACCTTAATCTTCTACTTTCTATTCTAATCTTAATATTAGATCGATCTGCCACAAATTGAGGATGCAAAATGAGATCTACAAAGATATTTTATATTTGATTGTGACCATCATCATCCTCTAGCCAAAGTCAGAGAATTGACAATTGAATTCAACAATTCCATATCCTTCACCAGATCAATTACCAACTAGGAACAAGGGAGAAGAAAAGTCACGATGGCAGGCACAAGCCAAGTTTTCCGAGATTTGAAATAGACCTTGATACAAACAAATCTTGCATTCTACGGTACAGTGGGGCAATATGAAATATTTACCATCTCAATGAGGACTAATATGCAATGCAATCAACCCAAATTCGTACCCAGATCATAAAATTTTTCACCCTTTTCTTTTCTTTAACAATTTGTACTATTTTCTTCTTCCTGTTTATTTTACACTTTAGAATCTGTCCAAGATTGTTGAGTTCCGTTGCGACCAGAGAACTGCTTTGACTCACGAGCAACTTCAGGTGATATATCCCAATCTCCACTTCTCCTTTCCCAACTAGAATGCCTAGGATTCATTATGCTACGTCCTTCAGTGTCTTCTGGGGGAATGATTCTACTCAAATCTGGTGAAATATCAGCTGATACTCCATCCTTGTCCTGCCGGTCATTATTTGCTAAGGATCCATCCGAATCATCTGCCTCTCGAACAGACCCATCCCAAATTGGTTTCCTCCCGCTATGGACTGCCATCCCCATGTAATTGAGTTCTTTCCCCATTGGACTGGCAAAACCACCAACTACTGTTCTAGGTAGAATTGTAGGCTCCTTTTGGACTTTTGCCCTGAAATTGTTCTTGGATGGAGAAATACCCGTGCAGAGAACTTCCATGAAGTTCTTAATTACCCCCTTGTCAAATGGGTTTGTACGTCGATCATATCGGTATCTAAAGTTTTCATAGGTAGACTGCCAAGGCACAAAAACAAGAACCAGATGTTAGAAGCTTAATTAAGTGGATAGATGATGTTCCTAAAATTAATTAATCATCATATATAATGAACTACATAATGCATTTGGAGGTTTGGACTAGCTGTCAGGGAGATTCCGAAGCTAGATTGAATCAAAACTTTCCTCTAACACATAATGAACTAGGAAGAATTTCTTACCTGGTTTGTACTAATTAGGTACAAATGGAATACGGTAAGCCCACCAACAAACCAGACTGATATAAAAGTGTAGATCACTAGTGCAATGGAGGCAGGAGTTTTAGCCATTGCTTTCCAGATTGATGTCCGTTCACCATTCATGATCCTCACAATGTAGACCCAACAAAACCCATGAACATATAAGCAAAGAAGTGTTGTAGAGAACACAAACATGAAGAAGAACCTGTAATTCCGCTGCATAGAAATTGAAAAAAGAAAGTTTTGGTTTAGGGATATTACCATCATATATGCACTGACTTGGGTAGTCAGAGGAGTGTTTCATTTTCCAGTAAAAGAATGTAGGGGTGACTATAAGATTAAGGCAGAAAAGTGTTAGTATATCAGCAAAGAATCTTGAGTCATTTAGCGTCACATGTTACACACGAATTCATTAATTACAAAATGAATTCAAATTCAGAACTTCCAGAAAGACATAGTTCAATTATAACTGAAGAATATCTCCTTGCCAAAGTGAAGATGAAGAAAGATTTATAGCTGCTTCTTTCCCCTTTTCTTTTTTATATGTTCTCTTTGTTCCTGCAATTTTCTAACAGCCAATCCTAATTATGTGGATTCCTTGAAAATTTCTGAAGCATCTTGCATAAACGTTCACAATTTTTTTAAAGATACAGTTTCACATATAAACTGTCATTTAATGCCATTTATGAACTCATGTAGACACTAATACAATATTAAACATCACTTGATAGCATGGAATGAACTTAAGGGTCCTTTGCACCTCGGTGGCCTGAGTATTCGGTCTTTGGTTGAAATGAATGCAGCACTGCAGGGTAAATGGCTTTTGAGGTTTATGAAGGAGGAAGGGGCAAGATGGGTCATTGCAGGGAAGTTTGGGACTGAGGAAAGGGGATCTTTTACCAGCATGGCTTTGAGATCCCATGGGAAAAGTTTGTGAAAAAAGATTGGGGCTGGAAGAAAGAGCTTTCAGCAATGTCTTACTTGGAGGGGTGGGTATGTTGACAGAGTGAGATTTTTGGAAGATCAGTGCCTTGATGGTGGTACTCTCAGGGAAAAATTCCCACAGATACATAGTATTGCTCAACAAAAAAGGGCGAGGATATTTGATTGTTACACTGGGGGATTTGGAGGGGGGAGGGAATGGCAGATTTTGGTTTCTAGAAATCAGAATGATTGGGAAATTGGTGAATATGAGAAATTGTTAAGCCTCCTCTCACTTTTACCACTGAATGGCGACAATGATAGTCCTTGGTGGACCCTTACGAAGAATGAAGCCTTTACGGTAAAGTCTTTCTATAAGAGGTTGTTCAAGTGCGACAACAGGGATGTTAGAATCCCTTTCAGACAGATTTGGAAAGTTAAAATTCCTCCAAGGGTGTCCTTTTTGCATGGGAGGCTAGTAGAAGTGTATTTTAACTATAGATAAGCTAAGGAGAAAGGATAAGGTTCTGCCGATGAGTGCTATTTATGTAAGAGGGGTGAGGAGAGTTGTAATCATGTGCTGTTGTGGTGTCCTGTGGTGTATAAAGCTAAAGATGATAGTTCTTCGGGTGAAAGGAATTAGTTGGGTAATGGCTGGATCAGTGAGAGAAGAGTTGTGGGCTTGGAACAGTATAAGAAGTACGTGTAGGTTCGTTGATATGATTCTGTTTACCTTATATCGACGATGTGGAATGAAAGAAATAGGAGGATTTTTTATGTGGTGGATGACGTGGACAGTTTTGATGTAATTAAAAATAGATGGTTTTAGACCATTTGTTTTTGTTAATGGGTCAATTTCCACAGCCTATGGAGAATTATAGGAACCTTTCTGATAAGCTGACTGATTTGTAAATACTTTTAGAGGGTTGGAACCCCTTTGGTGCTTATTAAGCCTCGCCATTCTCACAAGCCATGCCTTTCCCCATTTATACTTTTGCATTTTATACAAAATAGATATTCCATATGTAGTCAGAGGCGAGATAAACTGAATTCAATCAAGCCTTAATCTCAAATAGACAAGCTGGCTAAATGATCCCTCATGTCTAGTTATCTAGAAATGAAACCTATATCATTCAGAGGTTTTTATCCATGTGTTCTAATAAGCATGGCTCCAAAAACTGGACATAAATATACTATCCTACTAACCAAATGGAGCAAAGCAATAAATAAAACTAAAAGGAAAATAGCAGTCAAAGTCAGTTTTCTGTGGCAGAATTCTTGCAATGCCCCTCAGTAATTTGATTTAAAACATACAATTTTAAAAAATGTTCCTTACCAAACCAATGCATTGACCAACCCAAGGGCAGTGGTGGTCAAATTTTTCCACACAGTTATTGCATATCGAACAGTGAGAACAGCGTGGAGGTCTGTAAAGCATGCAGGTATCACAGTATTTGGTCCTCACAACTATTCCATTAACAACAACATCTTTCGTACGTGGTAAGCGTAGTGGTGGAGTTTGGCCGGGCTGAACTTCGGTATTGCCGTCATACCCCTCTGGCTCTGGAGGGTGAGTATTACGGGGTATTATACCAGGATCTCTTCCAGATGTTACCATAAGAAGAATTAAATCCTAAAAAAAAAAGAATTAGATCCTAAAAACAGAAGTGTTTATCAGACAATAAACAATGAGATAATTAATACTTAGCATAATATATATGAGCAATTATTAAGCCAGAGATTCTCAAGACCAAAAGTATAATCCCCGTCAGACAGGCGACCTTTCTTCCAAATTAACAGTTCCCAGCTTACTAATTAGAAGAATATATTATAATACAATATCAGTGTAACCAAGAAGAAAGAGAAAAGATAATCCTAAGAAGAAATAAACAGGGGCAAGCAAGCTTACAATAAACAGTAGTTCATTTTCTTTAATTAGTTAGTGATCAAGGAAGATTGGCAAGAAGTATCACAAAGGAGACCAAACTAATCTTGGTGTTCAAGGATTAATGGGAAAGAAAAGATCACATCAGATATCAAAATTTCATATCTCAAGCCAAATTAGTTGTATGCTATAGCATGCCATCTTCTGAGGACCTGAGGATGCCACATGTTCACCCACCCTCTGACTTGATTAATCTTTTAACTATTATCTTAATTTTTAAAATATATTTCTGCAGGAGCTCATAAAAAGATGCCAATACAACCAATATACAAAGGACTGTATTAAAGTAAAGAACTAAAGCAAGAAAAGTGTAAGTACTTAAACAAGACTGGTTGAGGAAGGAAAAGAACTCACAAATAATGTGAGAGCAACAACAATGACCATTATTGATATTCCCGAGTGATGAGGAAAATCATCCATCAACTTTCTTGCAACAAAGATACAGAAAATAGCAACAGGAGCTGCAATTAAGAATACAGTAAGGAAGAGGGATCTGACATCAGGTCCAAATATTAATCTTCCTCCGAGTAAAAATATCTGCAAAAGGGAACACAGGATCCAAAAAAATATTAGCATGAGCATGAAATGCACACATGCATTCCTCAGACCATAACTTCAGTCCAAAAAAATGCCCTAGATTCCTTCAACTAGCGTTTTCATAGTCAGGCTACCGCCCATTTACAAAGTACTAATTTTGATTTTAATGCTTAGAAAAGTCAAGATTTGTCGAATTGATAACACGCGACATATATGATCTAATGTCATGCGGTAATAATATTTCTGCGACTGGAAATCTCACAGTGGTGAATCCAAAAGTTTGTCTAGCAAAGGAAAATACAGATTTTGCAATAATTGCAGATACCAACTCAAGTTTTGAATCAATATGCTGTATTTGAAGGTGGGTAACTGGCTTCAAAAGTACTGCGCATAGATTTCATGAAATGAAGCTAACATAAAAGCGGGATTTTGCTCATAAAATTTCCAAATCCTCAATAATGTCATTTTTCTAATTCAAATTAATAGATTAAGCTTCAAATCAATTTCCTAATAATTGGGATTTCAAAGGAAACCCAGAAGTTGAGTTCAACAGTCCCAGACAAACCTTAAATCACCAACAAAACAAAACCCTTAAGACTTGGTGAAAAAAGATAAGGCGAAAAATAGCATGACATAAGATATATCAAAAGCTAGTCCATAAGAGACTTTAGTAAATTGACCAAACAAAACTCTAATTCCATAAAATATACCCTTAATTTTAAATCTCAAACAAACCCTTTTCCCAACCTTAGAAATCATTTACCAAAATAAAGTAGGATTAGTATAAAATACAAAATTGAGAGAAATAATATTAGCGTACATTGCTGCCTTTCCAGGCCTTATAGGTTCTAATCAGAGCCACCCCGCTCGCGGCGGCTCCGGCAGCCGCATCCGGAGTCTCAAGAGGAAGAGGTTGGCCGGAGTACATCTGTCTCCAAAGCCCTCTGTTTTCTGTCCAACTAGAAAATTCCCCAAACAAAAATTGCAGAGAAAATTCAAGAGAGAGCAAAAAAGAGGGGCAATAAAAAAAAAGTAAACTGAAAAAGAAAGGCGGCTCCTTTCAGTATTTTTTTAAGACGAAGATTTGACTTTTCTCTTCTTTTCATATACGACCCACTTTGCCCGCCAGTTGGCCACGGTCACTCTCGAGAGCTGGTCAACCACTTACGTATACTCCGTAGAATATATATGTGTATGTATATATTTAGACTTATATATATGTACGTGTTACGAACATTACATATATTCTTGTGTCCTGAAAAGTCAGTTACCAGGGGCTTGACGAATTCCATTAACGTGGGAATTTCAGTCTTGATTCTCTTAATTTTCAGTTACAGGTGCCTTATCGGGTCTCATTTTGCTGCTCAGGAAAAAATGTTGCTCCCTGTTTGGAGGTTTGGTTTAAAATGAGTTTTCGGGGAAGTAATTAAGAAAATAAAAACATAATTTCGTTGTCTTTGTCATTGAAACTCCGTGATGTTCCAATCTGGTCAAATGTATTAATGCTTGATTGTATTTATGATGCTCTTTTTTCTTCAAATTCTAGAACAAAAGTATGAAAATGTTTAGATTTTTCTATTATTTTTTTTATAACTCCTGCATTTTTCTATTAAATTGCATGTTTATTTTATTTTATTTTCTTTTCTTTCAACTATATATATTTATTCTCTTTGTATAAGAATTATATAACAAATATTTGGTTCCCTTCATGCCATAAAAGTATTATAAGAGTATATGCATTAAGTACTTAGTTAATTTCAAATTTAAATAATCTAAAAGTTATTTAAAGGGAGATGACGGACATGATCAAGAGTTCATGATGTAGTTCAAGTATTCACAACAACTATAAGGTCACTCACTTGCTGACAAATGGCATAACATGTTTCACTCAAAGAGTGAGGAAATAAAATAAGACTTATTCATCCATTAAAAAGAAAAAAATTGTTGTTCTTTATTACATTTATCAATTGAGAGATTTACACGTCAAATACATTATTTGATATATCAAGATACATGACATAATCAAGTGCTAAGTGTATGGTATAATTAGCATGAATATGTGGCATGAAACTTACCTTATGACAATTAAAAACCTACCATGACATTTTTTTTACCATCAAATCAATCATAAAGCCTTTTGTTATTATTTCTCTTTATTATTAAATATTAAACCATTATTTTTTGTAACTAATTATAATTTAGTCACAACTTTAATATTATGAAACTGTTTTCATAAATGCATTACAAGTGAAAAAAAAAAAAAAAAACCATATATTCTCAACAACAACTATATTTTACTTGTTATACATATATGTTATTTGACCATCAACATATTTTTTATGGAAAAAAAAGTAAGAAATAATCCCGACATATGTCTAAATCCGAAATCTAACATTTATGAGAATCATGCAATTCTAGCTTATGCGTGGCACTAGTAGGACCTTCTCTAACTAAATCTCAATCAAGACGAGGTCAAATACCAATAAGTTCTGTTAATTTTTAGGCTACCATAACCTTGTTAATCAATTTCTTGTCGTTTTTAGCATCACTAATTAGCATATTCTAGGAATGAGTGAATGATCATGATGATTAGAAGAATAAAATATATAGAATAAGGAGAAAATTCTCAAAGTGTAAGGAACCTTAAGAGTGACGGGTTCACCTCAACAAAATTTCATTTCCCAATAAAAGTGATGATTTTGCTAAGAAATGAAGGAAAGAAACATCAACTCTTTTAAGCCCTAGTTGGTAGGTATAAGGAGGTAGCTACAACTCCTCATCAAGAAATGTGAGGTTGACGTGGGAGAGAGGATCAACGACCTTTAAGCGCAAGAAGAAACTAACAAATGCTAGACTAATAGTGGAAAACAACCTAGTGATTATGTAATTCATTAGGTGAACACATAGAGAAATGTTTGGAGAACTTATAATTTGTATAACTTAAAAGCTTCTATAAAATAAATTAAGTCAAATATCTTTTAAAATTTTGATATCAAAAGTTGCATGATGTATAAGTTTTAAGGTGATTTATAAATTCGTAAAAATTTAAAATATGATTACTAGTTTACACACTTCTATTGACCAAGTAATAAGCTCAGTTAAATATCCTAAAAGAAAGCTAAGTGTATATATATAACTTACAATATATATCTTCAACTTTTTTTTTCTCTCCCAATTTTTTGTTCTTTCATGCACACATAGTGTTCTTTCGTATATGATAATGATTTTATGATGACTCGAGTTCAAATATTATTCCCCACTCTCGTTATAAAAGGAAGAAACAAAATATTAATTTGGTCATTGTACTATTTTAAAATATTCAAATTGATCATGATATTTTTTTTTTCTATTTTTATCCCTATACTTCCATAAAAATTTTACTTAAGTCTCGACTGTTAACTTTGTTAGTGGAGGTGCCACATGGATTCGAGTTGACCATGTCGCATATTTGAGTTGAGTTATTGCCTGCATCAAATGCCAAGTGTCTAATCATGTGAATTTGACATAGTCTTTTTTAATTCTTAAAACATAAACTAAGACAAAGTAAAAAAAAAATCAGACACTTCCACCAATTAAAATTGAAAATTCACAAATTTTTTAACTTCAATGGGTGATTATTCTCCAAAACCACCCAAATTTGCTTCGTGATTGCTTACCAAAATAATTACTCCAAAACTATAACACTAGATCTTTGGAGGCTATTGTATATGTTTGTGGAATCTCTTGATGAAGATGCAATGACAATGCAATTTTATATTAGTATAAGGATGGACGATAATTAGAGATGGATGAGCTATTGCTTTAAAAACCTTAACATGCTTCATCATCATCGTCAAAAAGTTGTTCCTGCGAGACATGTAATTCAGACGGTGACCTAGAAAGGCATTTTAGGGTTGAACACCCAACTATAAGACCATCAGTGGCTAACCTGAAAAAGCAACATAATTGAATGAGGAGTGATAAAGGGACTTTGGGGATTTCTTTAA
>NW_019014688.1:2704079-2723347 GCF_000150535.2 Carica papaya
TAGAAGAAGACATCACATTGCTGCCTAAATGAAGAAGGAAAAATAACTTTAAAAAAGAGGTCCTACCGATAGTAGAACCCAGGTTGCTAGAATCACTTATTAACTACTACACCATAGAATCACTTGTTAAGTTTTACCTAATCTTGTGATAATCAACCACACAAGTCTTGCCCAAGGCTTGTGTTTAAGTATTAGGCATGAAACATACAATTCTAAACATGCAAATCCAAATAAGTTGCAGTAGAGTTCTTTTCTAAACATTGGTATTCACTAAACAATATGGATAATTCAATTTTGAATAAGCAATCCTCAAGCACGTCATGCTTAAAATACATAACCAAAGATAACTATTTCTAGTGTAAAAAAAATAAAAATAAAAATAAACTACAGTTCCTAATAGATTGTTATAAGTACAAATCAATTTTTGAAATTCCCAATTTAAGTTTTTAAAAATAATAAGGAAAGTCGTAAAGTTTTGAGTAAAAAATTTTTTAGAAGTGCAAGTGTGGTGTGACAAAAATTATTAAGGATGAAATGCTAAAAAGAAAAAGTAGCAACCTAAGATGCAAAATACCTCTCTCCCACACTTAAACTACACGTTGTCCCCCATATGATGCAAGATAAATAGTATACAGTACAAAAAACATAAAAAGAAATAAATAAGAGAACAACAATAAAAAGAAAGGAAAATGAAAATAAAAAGAGAAGGGAAAGAAGACTCCCTGGTGGTCATCTTTTACATGGGTGTGCTGATGTACGCCCCGTTTAGGTGAGCAGCTATGTTAAAGAAAGAGGGGTTGGCACTGTTGAAAGTGATGAGTGGGGATGTTAGGGTTTTGGGTTTTAGTCTTAAAAGGTTAAAATGGGTGTTAGGTGATATAAGCTTTGCCTAAGGCTTATATAGAGAATAACACATGGTTGTGCTTCCCTTGTAGAAATGTCGTGATGATACTGCACAGTTGTGCCTTATGGGTAAGGCATGTGTGTTGATGTCAAACAGTCATGTTAAGAGAGCACATGATTGTACCTCCCATATAGAAGCATCATGATGATACTGCACAGTCGTGCCTTATGGGCAAGGCATGGGTGCTGATGTCACTCGACTGTGTCAGGAGAGCATACAGACGTGCCTCCTGTATAGAAGTGGTTGATTTATCGCACACGACCATGCTTTATGAGATTGACACTAGTTTTGGGAAAATCTTGTTCGACTGTTTTAGAGATGGCTTCTTTTTTGATTCTATCACTTGAATTCCCTATTCTTGTACTTAATCACCATATAACACATGTTAACTCAGAAAAAAATGTTAAAAATAAACATAAATCACTAATGCTAATAAATTTAAAAGAAAAGAAAGAAAGAGAAAAATAAATGGGTTGTTTCCCGTTGAGTGCCCTTGTTTAAACGTCATAGGCTAGATATTGTTAATATTTAAGCACTCTAATCAATCTATCTTCTTCTCCTCTACTTACTTCATTAGAACTTATCACCAGAAGGGTCTCTTATCCTCTAAAGAACACATATTCTAAATGTTCAGGTAGCAGTTTGAGCTCCAGTTTGGGTGCATGCAAAACAGAAGGTAGACGTTTTATGTCAGAAATAGGAAGGCCAACACACGATGCATTACTCCTTTGAAGTTTAAGTACCTCCAATTTAAACACCATATCTTGCGAATTCTCTTCAGCAATAAGATCTTCTAAAATTTTTAAGTTGTCAACATCAAAATCATTAGAAAACACAATATTCAACTTATCATCATGACTTTAATTAAAATATTTTTGAGTTAGAGGATCTGCATTATTCACTCTATACATACAAGGCATATCATTAGGATACTTTATATCATCACAAACATTAAATTTTGTCATTTTCTATTAAATTTCATAGTGAGTTTACCATCCTGCACATCTATCTTCGTCTTGGTGGTACTAAAGAAAGATCTTCCAAGCAAAATATTATAGGGGTTAAATGATTTATCATCTTCCATATCTAACACATAAAAATTAGCAGAAAAAATAAAATTAACAACTTTGACAAGCACATCCTTTAGAACTCCTTTAGGATAAACAATGGATCTATCAGCTAACTGAATTATAAAACCTATTTCTTTTAATGAACCAGCATTTAACATTGAATAAATGGACAAAGGCATGATATTTATTGATGCTCCTAAATCACACATGACTTTATTTATTTCTAAATAACAAACATACCTTGGTCCTTATATTTTGAGAGTAGTTTCCTCTAAATTATAGTTGAAACATTTTCTTTCATACTTATCCTTTCATTGTAGCTCAACCTTTTCTTATTAGTGCACAACTCCTTTAAAAACTTGGCATATTGAGGTATCTGCTTAATTACATTGAGTAAAGGAATATTTACCTTGACTTTGCAAAAAGTTTTTAAAATCTTATTATTTTCTTTTTCTTTCCTTAATTGTGTAAATTTTTGTGGAAATGGTGGAGGGATTATGAATGATGTTGCCTGGTTAGAGTCTTGTTTTGTTCCATCTGTCTTGCCATCAATTAAAACTTTTAATTTTTTGTCTTTCGTAAGCCTTGCCCAAGGCTTACTTAACTGGAAATTTTTAGCAATTTTTTACCACTTCTCAATATGATAGCACATAAATTTTATCTTAGACTGACATCAAGTTGAGATGACAGTTTGCTTTAGGATTCCAGATTACTTATAAATGTTACTAGTTGGCTTACTTAAGTCTCCAAACTTCGAATGTTGGTTCTTATTTTTTGTTGAAATTGTTGGGTGTTGTAGTAAGTAATTTAAAAAAAAAATTCAAGAGACATTCCTTGTATTAGAGGTGCTGGTTGTTGTTGTGGGTGTGGTCTTGACTGGTATTATTGAAAATTTTGTTGTCTTACTCCATAACTAAAGTTAGAATCATCCTTCTATCACAAGTTATAAATATTGAAAAATTGGTCACATCTCCCTTGTGGTTGGTTGGGAGATCCTCCAATCATATTAACTTATTATTGGTCATCATCTTGAAGTGTAAAACACATATTTGTAGGATATCCAAGATGTGCATAAATTCTACAAACCCTAACTTGTTGTGTATTACCTACAATCATATTTTGGACTTAAATAGTTATAGTTGTGAAATTTGAGATTCAAGAGAAGAAATACTTACCTCACTCCCCATTCTTGGGATGCCACGTAAGGCACCAAACTGTTGTGAAGTGGTAGCCACGATTGCTATCAGTTCTCTGACTTATCGAGATGGTTGCCACTAGTTGCATCCAACATTCTCCTCTCTGTAGGCAACATTCCTTTATAAAAATAATGAATGAGGGATTGTTTTGATATGTCATGTTGTGGACAACTTTCATACAACTATTTGAACCTTTCCTAATAATTATGGAGACTCTTTGAATCTTTTTGTTTTATCCCACATATTTTCCTCCTTATTACAGCAGCATTGGAGGTGGGAAAAAAATCTATATAGAAACGTTTTTACCATATCAGTTCAAGTTGTAGTCGAATCAGGAGTTAAATAAAACAACCAATATTTAGCTATATCATTTAAAGAAAAGGAGAATGCTCTCAAATTTTATTTATTCCTTGGAGACTCCTTGCGGCTTCATGCTTAAGCATATAATATGGAATTCCTTGAGATATTTGTGTGAGCTTTCATTTTTCAATCCTTGAAACTTTGGCAGTAAATGAATCAACCTAGATTTTACCTTAAATGAAGCTTATAAGGCTGCACAAGTGATGCAAAGGGGTTGTCTGTTGATAGATGGTGTTGCGAGCTCTCTTAAAGTATGTTCCTCGACCATTTGTTTAGAATTTTATGCTCCTTATACAAGCCTTAAGCAAGACTTGCATTGTCGATTGTTACACAGCCATGTCCTCTAGGCACGCGCTCGTGCCTCCTTCACAGAAGTAATTTTTTGATAACTCACGATCATGTCTTGTGGGCTTGACACAAGCCTTGAGCAAGGCTTATTCGATTGTTCCAGAGCTTCACTTTTTTTTTTTACTCCAGCACTTGAATTCCCTATTATTGCACTCTAATCACCATAGAACTCATGTTAACTCAAAGAAAAATATTGTAAATGAATGGAAATCAATACTATAAATAATGAAAATTAAAAAAGAATAAAAAAATTAGATGGGTTGCCTCCCATCAAGCACCCTTGTTTAATGTCATAGGCTAGACATTGTCAATTTTTTAAGCACTCAAATCAGTTTGTCTTCTTATATCCTATTTAGCTCGTTAGAACTTATTATCGGAAGGGCCTCCTATCATCCTAAGAACATACATATCTTGGGAGGTAAACATTTTATGTTAAAAATAGGAAGATCAACATATGATACATTCCTCATTTGAAGTTTTAGCATCTCCAATTCGAACACCATATCTTGTGGATTCTTTTCAGCAACAAGATCTTCTTCTAAAATTTTTAAGTTATCCACATCAAAATCATTAAAAAACACAATGTTTAGCTTATCATCATAGCCTGAATTAAAATATTTTTGACTTAAAGGATGTATAGTTTCCACTTCGTACACATAAGACAGATCGGTAGGATACTTTATATCATCATAAACAATAAATTTTATCATTTCTCCATCAAATTTCATAGTGAGTGTATCATCTTGCACATCTATCTTCAACTTGCTTGCACTAAGGAAAGGTCTTCCAAAGAAAATATCGGAGGGGTTAGATGATTTATCATCTTCCATATTTAACACAAAAATCAATAGAGAAATGAGATCATCAATTTTGACAATCACATCCTCTAGAACTCCTTTAGAATAAACAATGAATTTATTAGATAACTGAATTATAACACTTATTTCTTTTAATAGACTAATATTTAACCTTGACTGAAGGGACAAATACATGATATTTATCGATGCTCCTAAATCACACATGGTTTTCTTTATTTTTGAAGTACCTATCTTATAAGAAATAGCAAACATACCCTGATCATTGCATTAGGGGGGTAGTTTTCTCTGAATTATGGCCGAAATATTTTTTTCTTATACTTACCCTTTCATTGCAGCTTAGTCTTTTCTTGTTGATGAATAACTCCTTTAAAAACTTGGCATATTGAAGTACCTGCTTAATTGTATTGAGTAAATGAATGTTTAACTCAATTTTATAAAAAATTTCTAAAATCTCCTTATCTTTTTTTTGCCCCTTAATTGTGAAAATATTTATGAAAATGGTGGAGGGGATTATGAACGATGTTGGATGGTCAGAGTCTGGCTTTGTTCCATCTGTCTTACCATCAACTGGAGCTTCTGATTCCGTGCTTTTCCGTAAGCCTTGCCAAAGTCTTACCCGACTACAATTTTCCAACAACGCTTTACAACTTCTCAATGTGATACCACTTATATTTTACCTTGGATTGACCTCAGTTTGGGATGATAATTTTCCTTGGGATTCCAGCCTACTCATAGATGTTGCTAATTAGCTTACTTAAATATCAAAATTTCAAATGCTAGCTCTTTTTTTCTGTTGAAATTATTGGGTATTAGTAGTAAGTAATTTAACAATTTCTTCAAGAGACATACCTTATTGTGGAGGTACTGGTTGTTGTCGTGGAGGTGGTCTTGGCTGATATTATTAAAAATATTGGTATCTTACTTCATAACTAAAGTTAGGATGATCCCTCTAAATCGGGTTATAAGTGTTGAAAAATTAGTCATATCTCCTTTGTGTTTGACTGAAAAATTCTCTTATGGTATAGGCATACTGTTGGTTGTCTTCTTGAAGTCTAAGATACATGTTCGTAGGATGTCCAGATTGCACACAAATTCCACAAACTCTAACCTGTTGTGTATTACATGCAATCATATTTGGCACCAAAATAGTTAGTTGTGAAATTTGAGATTCAAGAGAAGAAATATTTACCTCGTTCACCTTTCTCGAGGTGTTTCGTGTGTTCCCAAACTGCTGCAAAATGGCGGCCATAATCGCTATTAATTTTTTAGCTTCTCGAGGTATTTTGTTCACTATGGCACCACCACTTGCTACATCTAACATTCTTCTTTCTGTAGGCAGTAATCATTCATAAAGATAGTGAATGAGAGATTATTTTAAGATATCATGTTGTGGGTAACTTACGCACAACTGCTTCAATCTTTCCCAATAATCATAGAGACTTTCTGAATATCTTTGTTTAATCCCACATATCTCCCTCCTTATCCCGACAACAGTAGAAGTAGAGAAGAAGCGATCTAGAAAGACTTTTACCATATCTACCCAAGTTGTGATTGATTTGGGAAATAGATAAAATAGCCACTCTTTGGCTGCTTCATCTGAGGAGAATGAGAATGCTTGCAACTATATTTGTTCTTCATACGCTTTGAGGTTTCATTTTGGAGCAGACCACATAGAATTCCTTGAGATGTTTGTGTGGGTTCTTATTTTCCATAACTTAAAACTTTGTAATAGATGGATCAAACTAGATTTTAGCTTAAAAAGAATGTCTAAGTCTGGTCAAGTGATGCAGAGGAACTGCTGGTTTGTGAGTGGGGCTGCCAGCTTCCTCAATGTGCGTTCTTGTTCCATGTTTTTTATTTCGGATGCAGCAGATGAAGTGTTGTCTTAATGTGTTTGCTTTCTTTCTCTATTATGTTTTCTTAGACTTTTGGCGGTCTTCTCAATCTCTGGATCATAAGGAAATGGTCATCCAGAATCGATCCTAGTCATAAAAAAGAAAAACAATCAGTTAATCTCAATTCTCCGGCAACACTGCCAAAATTTAATGGGATTCAAATCCACCAAAAATAAATTTCTATTTAACCAATAAAATAAGATTGTAGTAGTAGTAAGAATGGTCAAATCCACATAGAACTGATAACTAATTTTCTTTCTTGATCAATGAATGAACAGTAAACAAAAGGAGAGGGGTTTTGTAGAATCTAATACACAAAATATAAAATAAACAATAAGCGAAATAATATTAAACAAACTCTTGGTTACAAGTTAGAACTAAAAGAATTATAAGAAGAATTCATAATTGATAAAATAGCTAGCTCCAGTAACGCAATTAATCATGGATGCAAAGATTTATTTTATTTAAACTATAATAAACTAGTTATAGTTGTCAGAAATGTTCTAATAACTAATTATTCCTTATTTCTAAACCAACCAAGAAACATTCATTAGTTGGTTCTTTGCTGCCAAACAGTTATGGGAATGTCCACAGGAGTTAACTTGTCAACGACCTTGAGAACTAGAAGAACCTAATTCAAGTTGATGGGTTACTCCGCATGAACCGGTCAACCAGATTACTTACCTCCTCAGTGCAACACTGATCGCTGTTGGGTGCTGGAACCACCTAAATTATTATGGATTTGAAGGGTTTGGCTAGCTATTTGCTGTTTCTCCAACGTTCAACGAGTCTTGTTTAAACATATTCAAAACCACAAATATGTATAAGTGCAGAAAGTAAATAAATATACAAACTTAAATAAAACATAAATTAAATCAATTTGGTCTCACAAATGCATCACTAGAGTTCACCAAAACTCAACTAAGAAAAAAAAGCAAGTTAGCTACTCATTCTGGACTTAAATACAAAAGAGCTTCTTGAAGATTAAAGAGATGAGGAGGATGAAAAGAGGATGTGGGATCTACAATTATTGTTGTGTGGGGCCTCCGAAAGAAGGAAAATGATGAAAACTACTTGGTACCTATTATTTTATAACCCAAGGAGGCTAGGATTTTTTTTTCTTTTATTGATTAAGATCATTTTTATTGGTTTTTGGCTTATTCTTAACTTTCTAAAATAATCTCTCCTTGATTTTCGCCCCCATATCTTGACTGGAATGAGATAATTTTCATATTTAAAAAACATACATTTTATTTAAGTCAGCTGTTGTGCGCGACCCTTAGCTTTACTTAAGGCTAATGTGTCTGGGGTAGGACCTGCTGCTGTCTACTCAATTTAATCATCGAGGAAAAGCGAAATGGATCCCCCCCATCGCATGGATAACACACACACAAATCACACAATGGGCACAACAGGTACGTTTGTTAGGTGGCCCACACTCACACGAATGTCTATCCATGTCTGGATTGTGTTTCAGACTCTATTCATGTACAGATTCACCATGCCCGCTGAACTTCAGCCACACACACACATTCATCTCCTCGATTCAGACTAAACGAGAATGTATTTAAGTTCCCTACCCTATTCACTCCTACCCTCTCATTCCAAAATTCTCAATTTGTTTAAATGATTATTTCTTTTCCTTTTTATTTTTATATATTTATTTTATTTTCAAATTTTCCTTAATTGGAAATTTTCCTTTTCAATTTATATTTCATCAGTCCAGATAATTCAGTTCAAATAACACTCAGTCCATTGGATCTATTTTATGGTTTCGTCTCTTCATAAGGTTCCAATTGCTTAGATTTACTGATCATAATTTGAATTCTATTTTTCACGAAAAATTGGGTCAATGTCTGTTCATATTTCAAAATTTATAATTTAATAAAATGAATGCACTTTTCGAAATTTGCACCCGGTTGAGATTTAGAAATACTTACTCTCTTACATGTCTTCCTGAATCAACTTGAATGTCTAAATTTTTCTATACACACGACATAATTAATTAAAATACTTTGAAATATTAAAAATTAATTTAATCAAATTACAGGTTCCAACGGCCATCCAACAGAATACCAGAAATTATCAGAATCCGTATCCGAAAAATCTTTCGGCTCCCCGTTTGGCGAATCATATTCACGTTTTTCGAAAAAGATTTTTCAATTTCTCAGACGACAAATCAGATTTTCGTTTTTCGATGAAGACTTTTCAGCTTCTCGAATGCTGAATCGGAACCCAAAATGGCGGATCGAGTTCCCATGCTTGGGGAGACCCTTTAGCTTCCCAAATGGGTCGAGTTTCTGTATTCCCGAGGAAGCCTCCTCGGTTCCCGTACGGGTGGGTGGCTCGGCTGAGCTCGCGCGGCCAGCTTGACACCGGCCCCATTCCTTGACACTCAACAACCATCTAAAACACACAGAAATGCTTTACCTTTTCTAGCATGGAGCGAATCGGCCTTGGTTTTGAACTTGGTGGTCTCCTTTTGGCCACCTCGCGGCTCCCTAGCTCGGTTGAGACTTGGATATGATTTTTCAAATCTACAAACCGATTAGTAAAGGAAATAAAAGAATCTAACGAATAAGAAAAGGAATGAAACTTATCAATTTTTCGGACACCAACGTCGTTTATAGCTCGGCTTTGGATTTCACCATCATATGGTGCTCATCAGCTGCGATTCCCTTTCTTCTTCTTCCTCATTCGCGATTCTCTCTCTCTCTCTCTCCTCTCCCCTTGCGCGGCCGTTCTCGGCTTCCCTTCTTCCTGCTCGGCCACCCACTTTCTCTTCCCTTTTCTCTCCTTTCTTTTTTCCTTCCTCTCTTTCTTTCCAGCCTCTCTTTTCTTTTCTTTATTTTTTTTCTCTCTCAACTTCCTTGCGCAATCGTCTTCTCCTCCTCTCCCCGATCGCCGCTCTCTCCCTTTCTCCCTTTCTTTTTTTCGACTTCTCTCCCAAATGAAGGAAACCCTAATCTCTTCCCCTTTTATACATGTTTCCTCAACCGTTGGATCTTCATGACTCGATCTGGATCGTCCATTCCCTTTTTAAATCTCAACCATCTGATTTCCTCAAGCAGTCTGATCTGGGTTGTCCATTTTCTTAATTTTCTTTGCCTCCTTCCACTTCTACTTATTTATGTTTTTACTCTTTTTTTTCTTACTTACTTTCATTTAAGTCTCTGAATTAATTAAAAGCCCCAATTTTTGAAAATTTCTTTCATTTACACCCAATTCCAAATTTTATTTACATTTCTTTTCTTTTAGGTAGATATTACATAAATTTTATTCAGTTTGACTAAATATAAAAAATATGAACAAAATCATACATGATAACGATTTTATTAAGACTCGAGTCCAAATGTTATTCCCCATTTTCATTATAAAAGAAAGAAACAAAGTCATTACACTATTTTAAAATATTCAAATTGATCATAATACATTTTTTTTTCTATTTTGGTCCATGTACTTTCATAAAAATTTTACTTAAGTCTCGACTGTTAATTGTGTTAGTGGAGATGCCATGTGGATGCGGGTTGACCATGTGGCACATTCAAGTTGAGTTAATAGTCTGCATAAAATGCCAAGTGTCTAATAACGTGAATTTGACATGGTCTTTTTGAATTCTTAAAACATAAACGATGATAAAGTAAAAAGATAACAAACACTTCCACCGATTAAAATTGTAAATTCCCAAATCTTCTAAATTGATTGAGTGATTGTTCTCTAAAACTACCCAAATTTACTTCGTGATTACTCACCAAAATAATTACTGCAAAACTAGAACACTAAATCTATGGGGATCTTGTATATATTTATGGAGTCTCTTAACGAAGATGCAATGATAATGCAATTTCATAGTAGTTAAGAAGCTGTACCTTAAGACATACAATTCAGACGGTGACTTAAAAAGGCATAATAGGGTTGATCACCCAACTATAAGATCATCAGATGCTAACCTAGAAAACAACATAACTAAAAAAGGATGGAGTGGCAGAGGGACCTTGGGGAATTTTTTAACACTCTACAATCTTTATCTAGGGAAGAAAAGGGTTATGGTAGCATTTTTCCGATTCACGATGGTGGGTGGCTCACTATTTTTTTTTTCCTTATTTGAGTTTTTTTTTATTAGGATCTGGTCCAAAAAGTAGCAACTGGTTTAGAACCTCTAAAGGTAGAGCCCAACTAAGTATCATGAGAAGATCTATATGACTTTGGGGTGAGAGCTATAAAGGAGATACTACATATTCTTCAAGAGATTTACACAAACATAGACAAGAGTCCTTATAGATATAATATCTTGGTTTGAGGTTATAAGGAGAAAAAAGAAAATGAAGAGAGAGAAAGAGAGAAAAGAGATGATGAACTAAAATGATTTATTTCACTCAGACTGTGAAGGCCTATTTAGCTCTGGATTTTTGTTTCCATGTAATTCATTATGTAAGAAACCAACTATCAAATGAAGTGTGTGCACATGTCAACTTGATGACATGTGTGTAGTATATAATGTCGTTTTTAGGAAACTAACAAAAAGGGATTGAGATGAAATATTTTTGAAGTATAGAAGTAAATAACGACGTTTATTTATCTCTGAGTTTTTATTTTCATGTAATTTACTTTGTAGGAAGCCAACTAGCAAACGAAGTGTGCGCAAGTGTCAACTTGATGACATGCATGTAGTATATAACACTGTTTACAGGAAACTAACGAAGAGGGATTGAGATGAAATATTTTTGAAGTATAGGGACCAAAATTAAGTATAGAAGTAAATAACGACGTTTATTTAACTCTAAATTTTTGTTTTCATATAATTTGCTTTGTAGGAAGCCAACTAGCAAATGAAGTGTGCACATGTGTCAACTTGATGACATGTGTGTAGTACATAACGTCATTTATAGGAAACTAACAAAGAGGGATTGAGATGAAATGTTTTTGAAGTACAAAAACCAAAATAGTAAATAAAATAGTATATGCATCAATTTAAATATTTTAAAATAGTACATAACCAAATTAGTATTTTGATATTAAAAAAAAATTATGAAGAAATCCTAATTCTCAACCTTTAACTTCAAAAAAATTTAAGAAAGTAGAACAGAAATTTAACCCAAACAAGATAAAAGTGGTAAACATGAGCTTAAAGGTTTATGTTAATTGAAGTATTATGTTTTAGATGAAAGAACATAAGGCTGGCAGGCCCAAGCAGTGGTTAATTTTCATGCGATGGCCTTGATAGGAAGAAGACATTACATTGCGGCCCAAATGAAGAAGGAAAAAAATGACTTTAAAAAAAAAAGAAAGGTCCTACCGGGAGTCGAACCCAGGTCGCTGGATTCAAAGTCCAGAGTGCTAACCACTACACCATAGAACCTGTTAATGTGTTTTGTATATATCAACTTATGATTTTGTTTGCAAACACCAGCCAGAATGATGACCAAAAATTAGAGAGACAAAAAAGAGAAACTAATGGGCGGTTCTTCTCCTTTTGAAATCATAAAGAAAAAGCAGGTGGTTGTCCCATTGATCCCAAGGGTGGCCATCCGTATATGTATCAATTAAGTTAGATAAAGAGTAAAATGTATGTCGATTTAATTATCCATTTTGATATATAAATATGACATATCCTTAATATTTGTTTTCTATAAATATTTGCATATTTTGGTGGATAAAAAAGCACTTAAAGAATAACTAAAAGAAGATGCAAAAATTGGTCTTATTTGAAATCAAGTCTTCATCATTAGTAGAGTCACTACTTATAAGTATCTTTTACTAATCATAAAATTATTTAATTAGGATTTCTATACAGTATCTAGTTAATCTGCAGTAAATTAGCACAAAAATTTATAAGAAAGTCATCATTCAAATAAAGTTTTAAATTAATCAAATTATGTAATTTTAAATATTTATAAAGGATTCAATCAAATATTCTAACGGTAGATTTACAATTTTATAAAGTCTAATGAAGATATTAGATACCATAACGTGCCTGATCTAACGATTAGTTACTATTCGATTTTTTCTCAAATATATTACTATACCTTAACCACGTATCTCATGTATCAACAAATCAAGCATCAAGAAACATAGATTGCATAAAGATAAAATACCTAAATCATATGTTTATACAATATTCATTATTAAAATTTCATGTCAAAAAAATAAAAAAACATATATAAATACCAGGAATAAATGCACAAACAAGAATGGAGCGATAACTTTTTCTGGGCAAAAAGCTCCTAAATAACATGTTCACGACTATTCATGTGGTACTTAAAATGGACCTATTTATTCTTATAGTTTATTTTATTTACTAAATTAGACGATTAAATAGTTAGTTTATGATTTGACTACCAGTTTCTCCAAATTTAACAGTTACATTTGTATTTAGAATATAAATGAACATATAATAATATTCATTTATTAGTTACATGATTAATACTTTTACACCTCACTATAAAGTTATAAATTCAGATTGAATTGTGTATCATGTGTGTGTTTATATTCGAGTGTGACATATTATTACTGGTGTATAAATGTCACTTAATTATTAAATTGTATAAATTTTTATTAAAAAATAAAAATATTGATATGTAAATAGATATTTTTTCTCTTTTAATAACATAATCTCTCTCCTATTTTGTCTAAGTAAACAAATTCACAACTTCTATCAATTATATGGATCATTTTTGGGTTGATAAGATTGTACTATACCTAATTAATTGACAAGATCAACCAAAATATTTTGTTACAGATAATGATCATATAAATACAAATAAATTTTTTGATATATACAATCTTTTCACTATCTATTCTAGTTGATATTAATGTTATTAAAATTAGTAACAAAAAAAAAAGAATATATATATATATTTACGATCTTACTTGATATTCATGATTAGTTTAAAATCTCATCGTATATTAATGCTATTAGAATTTTGGATATTCTACTTAGGTGATTACTTTTTTAACTTATAAGCCAGTAATTTCTTACATGCATGACACATAACATGACATAATAAATTAAAAAATGAAGATATTTTGGATGATGAAACCCACATTGATCAACATTAATTTTCTTTTTTTTTTATTTTTTTTTTGACGGAGCAATGAAAAATAATTGAAATTAAGAGCAGTGGAGCCATAAAGTTGAGAAAACACTGTCCTTATTATGTGTGCTTTTTCAGGCTTTTTTAACGAGTGTTTACTCCTGTTTTTGAGTTATTGAGTTGATTACGTATGTACATATAGACATATAAAATATGTAATTCTTTATTATGATGATGTATTGCTTGAGTGATCCATCACTTTTTCTTTTTTGTGCTTTTATTGCATTTGCGATTTAGCTTCTGTAAAAATTGAAATATGTATATATATATATGTATTTTCTTCAGCAATCAATGAGAATATTTCCAAAAATGTTGCATGAATTAATGGATGTATATAAAGGACACAGTACTGGTACTCCATTAATTATACATATATTTCAATTCTCCAAAATGGGTTAGTTAGGGTGTGTAGAAAGCCAATAGAAAAAAATAAAAATAATTGAAAAGAATATGTGCAAATATCGATCTGTATATATATATATATATATATGTAATCCGAAGTGGATATGCCAATGAAAAGGAAAAATATATATAAGTGTATGAATAAATAAAACCTCAAGAATATTGCATGGACATGGCAAAGTGTGCATGAGTCAGAAAACTAGATCCTCCAAGTTGATTTTATCCATATCTTTTTGAAGATAGTAGATCCATAATCAACCCACAAACAAGCAATAATTAGTATATCTGCACTTTTCAAATTAAAACAAAAAAAAAAAAAAAAAGAAGAAGAATAATAATTGGTATATCTGCAAAAAGAAAACTTTTTTTGTCAAAAATTATTTTGGCCCAGATGAACATTCTCCCTCATAAAATAATTAAGAGCTCCTCTAGCTGGAACCCTAACTAATAAATCTAAATAAATAATATTTCTCTAAATTTGGTTTAATATTGATCTTTATAAAGTCAACAACTTTATAGAAGCTAGTGATCGCAACCGTTGGATCTATACCTTCCTCACCAACATTTAGGGGAGATGGAAAGAAGGAGACGGAGTTGAACGTAGCTTTTTATCCAGACATATAGCTGATATCATGGCACTACAAGATGTTGGTAACCTGGGATAAGGCCTTTCTTCAATCATGCCTCTTCCTTATCCTTTCATATAATCATCATTAATACATAATTAACAATTGCTTAATTATTGAAAGCAACTATGTAATGATAATTATTTTCTTTTCCTAGTTGGGAGATCAATCATAGATCAATTAATTATTTGGTGTTATAGGAATTGATATAATATATTCATGTCATTTTTACAGCCAGGAGGCCATGCGTATATAACTTCTCCTTGTGTCATCTATCTCTGTCAGCACGTAAGAGTACGGGTGAAAAACAAGGGTTCTATTTACACACCCAAGAAAAATATAAGAAAATACACACACACACACACATATATGTATGTATATGTGCATGTGAATGCGGTATCTGTATATGTATATACGGTTTAAAGAGACGTAAATTAATCTATCGAGTTATGGATGACTGAAATTTTTTTGAAAATGCTTGAGAGGAGTACATATATCCACAATCTGTTCCTCAATAACCCATAAATGCTGTCAGTCTTTTCGTCTAACGCACTAACCATTGTGCATGAATATACAAATGCTACCACTAAAACGTATAATTAATCTTTTTTTATTATTACTATATATATATATATATACACACACCCCACATAAACACCAATTTACGTATATCTATGGATAAGAGTAATTTATTATAATAAAGTAGACAACACGACTTTATAATGAAGCTAAAAATCAATGGCAGAAGCTCCTAAACTTGGATATATATCAAAGGTCATGGTTTGATACGGTGCTATATTATATATATATATATATATATATATATATAAACTTTCATATTGGCTTTGATCAGCACTCTATTAAAGTCATAGCAATCTGAACGTCACAAAGATACTTTGAAATTATCAAGATATATATATCATCAATTTCCCTCAAGGCGCAAATTATATGGTGGGCACATAATTGTTGGGATGCACTAAGTATCTTTTCAGCAAATGGTTTATGTGGCTATAATGCAATGTTGTGATGTTTGGTTCTTGATCTAACTCATTCTTCACCTAAAAATCTCGTGATGGCTTGATTTTTTTTGGGGAAATTCAGAACATATATATACATATATTTTAATTTGAAAAATTATCGTACTTCTAGATGATGGTACTTTTTATGTACAAAAAATTGAAGTAAAAAAAATCTTTTTTTTTCCACGAAGATGTCACACTTCAACAACATTTCAACAAAATAAAATTTCAAACAACATAATATCCAAAATTCTAGCCCTACTTGTGATTAAAGATATAAAAACAGGGTCTCTCCATTTTTTTTTTTTTTATATAAATAAGATCATAAATTATGATATTAAAATTGAAGTTGGTTAAATATTATTTCAAAATTTAGGCTATTATTAAAATCTAGCATAAACAAATTAATAAATTAATACCAGGAAGTTGAAAAGGCAGCTGTCAAAATCTACAAGTTCAATAAATAGTAAACGTATAGATGTCAAGCTTCCATTACATGGGTGCTCTGTCTCATGTGTTTCTTCTCTTCCTAACATTCACTCAACTTACATTACATGCAAAGTCTCCATCCCGTTCTTTACATATATATAAAAATTTAATATTTAATCATCATTTATATTTCTTTTAATTGTTCATAAAAACTTGTTTCATCATAATTTTTCAGCCCATTTGAAAAGGACAAAAGGAAAGAAAAAGAAAAGCAAAAAACAAATAAATAATGGTTTTTTTTTTTTTTTTTTTGCAACGGAAAGTTACATTCATACATCTCCATGAAAGAGGTCAGAAAAGAAGTATACATGTGAATCATATGCTGTGAACTTCAATTTTAAAGAGAGAAAAATGTATGTTATAGAGATCCGGTCACCTCTTTTTGACTACTTAGCCAATGATTACAATAGACAAGTAGGGAATTGTTAAATATATATGTACCCCATTTAATGATTAGGACATTCAACTTGTGTGTATATATATACACACACATATATAAATTTTATTATGTACAAACAAAAAAAATTTCTGGTGACAAGAAGCAAAGAATAAATCTTATTGTTTTATCGTGGGAACATCGGTGGTGGAAGTCACTTAGGGACAAATAAGTTCACAGTGTCTCAGCTTGTTTTATTCTCTAAGAAGGCTAACGATCGAATTGAATGAAGTAGAATCAAAGTTAATGAAATTGTATAGACTAAAAAATGTATTCTTTTGTTTGGATAAAATAGTAAATGAGAATTATGTATAAAACATATTAATGTTTTTGTTTGTATAAGAGTTGAGAAGGGTAAAAAATTAAGACTATTATCTCCAAAAATAATAAAAGATCAGGTATGTTTTTTGAAGTAAAGTAATTTATTATTTTGTCTTGTTTTCTTTAGCAATTAAGAATTTTAGTGCAGGTTTGTCTGTTTGTTTGTTCGTTTTTTTTTTTTTAATTTATCTTAATTCTAATTTTAATTATTTTGGTGATCTTTTTATCTATTTGTTTTTGTTTTTTCCCCTGCTGGCATGGTGAAAGAGATTGAAGAAGATGAATTGTCAAAGGGATCGAAGAAGATGAATAATTAAGGATTTTATTATCTTACCTTTAAGGCATAAGCTATAAATTCTTTTTTGTTCTCAACCAAGATTCAAATTTTTTCCTCCCTTCATAACTGAAATTAACAGCATCAACACTTTTAATGACAAATTTTTGAAAATACTTTTTATGACTAAATTATAACATTAATCGAAATTTAGGAATTGAATTAAATATATTCCATTTATTTTATAAGGTATACATACAAACACTAGCAAATCCACTTTCTATACCTCAAGAGACTCAAGAAAGAGTAATGCAAAATAGCTCGAAATCTAGTAACATAATAAGATTCTGAAACTACATAAAGCAAAAAGAGCTAATGTCAGCTTCACTAACATTAAAAAAGAAATTGAACTAAAATATAACTAAAAAAATAGTAATTTCGAATTGATCATGGCACCTCAACAAAAATATAAAACACTAAGGAAGATTGAATTATAGAAAAAATCAAAACTTTAGTAGAAGTCATTGATAATAGGAACACCAACAAAGAAAAATAGAAATCCGGTGAAACAATCAATATTTCTAAACATAAAGGAAACAAAATTGACCAAAGTCTACAAATAGAACAAACTTAAATAATTTACAGGTCCATCAAGCACGAATGGTAGGTCGATTGATCATGATACCAGCTCCACTTACAATTACATGAGCACCTTATTGAAGAAACCCTGAGTATAAAGGCTCCAAAAATATATTAGCAAAAATTATCAAAAATATAGGTAAATAAATCTTTCACCTCTTGATAGTCTAACAAATCAATTATAAAAAAAAAAAGATTAATTGAAAACACCCAAAAAAAAGATTTGAAACTTTTTTCCATATCACACATTTTTTCCTTAGAAGTGTCAACAAATTGCTCATAAAATAGGCCCGATCCTAAGATTTTATAGGTATTCTTTTTCTTTTGTAGCCAAGTAACAAAATCTTGACTCTGATATATTCATAACGTAACAAGAAAATTTATACATCTATCCATTTTTCTCATATTTTTAGATCAAAATTTTGATTCTTTAAAAAAGGATCGAGCAAATAATTCATCTTTTTTTCTATTTCATTATGTTAATGAAAAGTCTCCAATACAAGGAAAATGTTTCTCTCCCTAAATGTTCCATTTTATTCCACTTTTCTTTGTTTTACTAAACATACTCTAAATCCTTTTGTTGGTTTTCTCTTGAGTACTAATACTGCATATGAAATTGATATATGAAATACATACTATTGTCATATTCATTTACACCTTCTTCAAGATCCATATTCCATGAGAATATTTTAATTATCGTTACACTATTTAAGCATGAATATTACTCATATAGAACTTCAACATTGCCCCCATACTTTGATCATTTTCTTCATATTGTGAATAATCTCAAAAGCTATACTAAAAAGTCTTCAAATGATTTAGTTTTGCAACTATTGTCTCATTTATATCTTTGATGCTTATGTTTATCTAGGCAACATCATGTGTTTGTCTTTCTTATGTGTATATACACACACGTTGATTGAAATAATCAAGAACTTGATTCCAATTCTTTATGATACTAAAGTATGTAAAAGAAATCAATGATAGCTTATATGTCTTCTTTTGCTAATATTATTTTCTCTTTTGATGAAAATTTTTCCTTCATTACCTTAACTCATGACAATTTATGTAACATTTTTGTCTCTTATTTAGTCAACGATACCATTTAACTGTCTTACATAGACTAATGATGAACACTCTAACTGTTATAAATAAATCATTTTATAGATGATTATTCAGTTAAACCTTCTAGCACTGACTCATTTAAAGCTTTGTTAGGGTGCGATTTCATGGTTATATCTTAAGTCTTTTATTATTCCAAGTAAACACTTATCTCGCTTTTTTGTGATTTGTGCTTTGAGCTTTTTTCTCATTCTCATAAAGCCTTTTTAATAGCCATATCTTCCAAAGATGAATCCACATTTATTTATAGGTTTT
>NW_019014688.1:2753902-2768641 GCF_000150535.2 Carica papaya
CCAAATTTTATTTTTTTCTTAGATGGATATTACATGCATGACCAAAATTGACTCCTACAATGTTAATTTTCTTGAGGATGAGTTCCCAAGTATTGATGAAATAAAAAAGAATATCGAACTGTATGAGTTACAGTAGGACATGCAACTATCTATTGGTGAGGAGGTATTGAAAACCTACCCAAATTATCAGGGATAGTGATATTCCACCAAATGAAAGAGATAGTGGGAGTGATCCTATTATCTTAGATGATGAAAAATTGCCTACAAATGATAATCCACTGAAAAATTAAAGTTTATGCAACCTAAACTCTTCACATGACCCTGAAAAGCATCTTTAGGCATGGGTTTAGTCAAACGATCAGTTATAAATGTTCAGTATACTTGTAAAAGAGTAAGCTATTGGTTATGCTAAATATGACTATTTTTACAAAGTGTTTATGCTTGAGGTGATTGTTTTTTCTTTTTTTTTGTGCTATCTAAATTTAATACATAACAATTTCATCAAAGCTTTATTACAAAGTAAATTGAAGTTTAACATCTAAAAAAATGGATACTAACTACATACTCTCAATCTCTCTCTAATTTTTGTTGCTAGATATTTTGGTTTGCTCGATGACTGATGATGCTGTGTTTGGCTATATATTATGAGAATTGACCTAATTTAATTATATGTAAAATTTGCAAAAAGTAGAATAGTTAATTCAAACCAACCACTTCCCATAGACAAGCCAGGTTAAGGTAGTATAACATTTTAAATGATCACATTCCAAATATTAATATTAACTAAACTTAGTAATTAATTAATAGACTTTATATATCGTGCTACGGTGTTTCAGCATCGTCCGTGCATCTTTTAATTATATATTTTTCATGGTATTATTTTAAAACCACTTTCTGACATTTTTAATTTAATGTATATATAAACATTATCATGCAACTAATTGATTAATCTTATCTCTATCTCCCGTACATATACACCAGTTAGAGTCATCCCTTTATCTCTTTGATGTCAAACCACGTTGTATTTATGAATAATTAATTATATTAGTCAATTAAAAAACACAACGAAGACGATATTTAAAAGCTTAAAGAAAATTCATCTTTAAAAAAATTAAAAGAAAAATTGTGACTTTGATAAAAGCCTTTTTGTCAGATTTTCTTTTTTTCTTTTTTTATTTTATTTTTTATGCATGTTTACATTATAAAATTGTAAAAATAATATTTATATTAATAAATTAAAAATAAAATACTATACTTATATAATTTAAAAAATATGTAATTAAAATATTCATTTGAATATTTATGTTTTAATATTCATAAATAAATTGAATGTGTAATAAACAATATTCATATATTCCATACTTTTATTAATTCAAAGTTACAAATATCTAAAAAAATATTCTTTCTGCAATCAACATAATGCTCAACAGGATGCCCACATCTTTCCAGCTATAACTCCTTGATCCTAGACAAGCCTGTCAAGTTTAAAAGCCTTTTTCTTATTATAAAATGATACACATACACACTCACACATCTATATATATATACACACACACACACACATGTACGTGCACATAATATGAAAAACATTAAACTAACAGATTTTTGCCAGATGCGAATTGGAAAGTTAAATAATTTGTTGATCTACCATGTCATTTATAAATACATATCTATATTTATGTATACATAGTTATAGAAGAGATGAGGAAAGAAGAGAGTCTAAGAGTGAGTAAGATTCAACCTTGTGTACAGTTAAATGAGACTAGGAACTGCTGCACCTGTTATGTCTAAGAATTCTGCAAAGTCCCCGAGTGCCAAAACTTGCAGATTTAATTGAAGAAATGACCTGATTAGGAGTTCCAACTACTCGTAACGAGTAAATCCCGATCACCTTTTCCAATTTGAGATACCACAAATTTCTTTATGATCTTTTAGTTAAGTAACGAAAGTAGGAGGTATTCACTGCAGAGTCAACTCAATTTTCACCAAGACAAGACACATCAGAGAATGTAAGCTTTCTGCAATGCATAAGCATCATGGGCTAATTTCACCATAAAACATTAAAATGTTAATGATAGAAAGATAATACATAATTATCCAGTGAACAAAAAGTGATAACGTTGAAAAGAAAAGGAAAATTGAAATAAAGAAAACAAGACTCGTATCACAGTATATCTTATCAAGCCTACAAAGACAGCAAAATCAGTTAGAACAAATAATTTCCTCACCTGCTTCAATCCAATTCCTAGCAACAAATATTTCACACTTTTGAACAACTTTGACAGATTGTAAATTCCTGATTTCCAGCTATCAGAATCTTCAAGGAAAGAAAACGCATCAATTAACCTACCCCAAGAAAAGAAACAGAATTTTTGGAAATTGATAAAAAAATCTGAAATATTAAATGAAGATACTGCAAGGTTTGTACCCCTTCAGAATTTTGCCTCAAGGAGCAAAATGCCATCTTCATGTACAAAAAACTGACAACCAGAGGACATCCCTAAGAACAACTTCGCCATGCATACTTTCAAATAATGAGGAAAGAAATACAAACTAGCTTGCAGAACCAGTAAGATACTTTAGTTTGCTGAGGATAAATTACAGAAACATTTTCAACTTTTAAGAATGACCTCTTTTACTAGTAAATAAGAAAGCAGCCAGGTATTTATTAACACCACACTTGGAAGCAAATTCAATCTGATTCTCATGAACATATTTTGGGGCAATGGATATGATTAAGACATTCGGTGTTAAGATGAAATGACCTGCCATTTTCACAAAAAATTTAATAGTTCGGATGGTAATGACTTGAAACTGCTCTTTCTTTTAAAAAGAAAAATACAAATTTAATGGAAACATTTGTGCACCATTGTACATGATACACACATGGACAAAAAACTACAACCTTTTGGTTCATGATGAACACATGAACCATAAAAAAGAAAGCCCCTTGAAAGAAATACACTGTTTACCGACAAATCTATTTACATATTCATGATCTACGAAAATAATCGGTAAAAAACATAAGAACAAGTACTTGATTTGCTTGTGAAATTTCTAGCGAGGGTGAAGAGAATGAAAGTGGGAAATCTGTGAAGATTTCTCTTGCTGCAGCTGTTTGAATGAAGAATGCGTTTGCTGACCTACAAGAAATCAAAAGAAAAACACAAAAACGAAGGAAAACGGAAACCCTAAGGTTTCCTTCTGTCGGCGCAACGAAAACGCAAAAGAGGTAGGGTTTTCAAGAAGAAGACGAGTTTATATACCCGTTAAGTGAAACAATGTGTTTTGGGTTCCCTCAAGTATGGGTTGGCATTGTGGATAGGGTGATCTGGCATCTGTCATGCGAGGCCGATAACATCCCTCCTCAAGATGAAAAGTGGATGTTTTCTGCTCCATCTTGATCATACACTCTTTGAGAAGCCAGCTAGACAGAGTCTTAGTGAAAATGTCTGCTAGCTGTTGTTTGTTGCTCCTACACCTTGTCTCTAAGTAAGTTATAATCTATCTCAATATGTTTACTACTTTCATGGAACGCAAGATTAGTTGCTATTGTATGAAAACTTCATTATGATAATACAAGTTTGTTGCTTCTAAATTACACACTATAAGGTTATCAAGTAAGTACCTGATCTATGTTAACTCATAGCATATGCTAGCATAGCTTTGTAGCCCGCCTCCATTGAAGATTTAGAAATCGTTTCTTATTTCTAAGACTTTCAGGATATCAGTGAATTCTCTAAAGGAACACAATATTATGTAACAGATTTTCTTATGTTTGGACATCCCACCCAGTCATTGTCAGTATAAGTCTTTAATTTTAATTTAGATGCATCTGAGTAAAATAAACCCTGACTTGTTGTGCCTTTGACATACTTTCAGATTTTGCATGCAACTTTTTTTGATAATATTGGAGTTAATTATGCAAATAGTGCTAAAAGTAAGAAAAAAAATGGGAAAAATGAAATGCGTTGTATGTAATATGAATTTTTATATGTTTAATGAATTACAAATAAAACTATTAATACACATAATGAATAAATTACATCCATAAATAATTTCTATGTTCATAAGTAATTTATATTTTATACGATTCAAATTTTAGCTAAGTTAATAATAGTAATTGTGAAAGAGTGGATGATGAATTTTTATATTTTCTAACACTCCTTGAAGAAATTCCTCTAAACAAAAAGTTTATCTATGAGAAAAATAAACTTTGCTTTTAGAAGTACTTTGGTGAATATATTATCTAGCTATTCTTCTAAGTTGCAATGGATTAGACTAATTTTTCCTTCACTTTCAACTTTTTGAACAAAATAATATTTGACTTTGATATGTTTAGTCTTTTTATGTTGAATTGGATTCTTTTATAATTGTTATTGCTGATTAGTTATCACAAAATATCTTGGTGGATTATTTTTAAATTGTACCCATTTCAGACAAAATTCTTCTTTGCCAAATTGTCTAATTTGCAGTGGTACATACTGCTATATACTCAGCTTCGACTGTTGATTGAGCCACTATATTTTGTTTTTGACTAAGCTAATAAAGTACATCATTTTTTAGTGAGAATACATAGTCTGAAGTACTCTTCATATCATCCAAAGATCTACCCCAATTACTTTCGGAATATCCAATCAATTTTGAGTTTTCAATAGGATTATACCAAATTCATAATTTGGAGTTTCTCTTAGATAGTGAAGAAGATGTATTTGGGTTGGCTTTTGCATAAATCTGGATAACATACTTATAACATACCTCATGTCTAGCATTGTGGTTGTTAGGTAAAATAAGCTACCAATCATACTTCTGTATTATTTTATATCAACTTCTCCAAAGTCATTTTCTTTATTATATCTATCGTTTTGAGCCAAGGATGTTAAAATAAGCTTGTAATTTTCTATTTTAAACTTTTTTAAGATATTATTGGCATAGTTCTTCTGACATATGAAGATCCCTTCATCTGTTTGATTGATCTCCATGCCAAGAAAGTAAGTCCTCACACCAACATCAGTCATCTCAAAATGCTTCATCATATCTTCCTTGAATACGTTTCTCATAGATGGATTGTTTCTTGTAATAACAAGGTCATCCACATAAAATAAAATGATAAAGATATTTTATCCTTCCAACTTTATGTACAAAGTGGCACAGACTCAATGGACTAAAAGTTATTTAAACTAAGTTATTTGGACTGATGAAGTATGAAATTGAAAGATAAAATTCCCAATAAAGGAAAATTTGAAAAAGAAAAAGAAATAAAATAAAAATATAAAAATAGAAAGGAAAATAATTAATTGAGGTTAAGAAATGATCATTTAAACAAACTGAGAATTTTGAAATGAGAGGGCAGAAGTGAAGAGGGTAGGGACACTGAATACTTTCTCATTTAGTTTAAATCGAGGAAGGGAGTATGTGTGTGTGGCTGAAGTTCAGCAGGCATGGTGAACTTGTACATAGATAGAGTTTGAAACCTAATCCAGATGTGGATAGGCATTCATGTGTGGGTCACCTAGCAAACGTACATGCTGTGGCCATTGTGTGATTTGTGTGTGTACTATCCATGCGATTAGGGGATCCATTTCACCTTTTCTCGATGATGACATAAACGACATCACGCGATGAAGCCATAGAAATGAACGTTCGAGTGTATCTGTGATCTTTTATGTGTGTGTGATTATATTTTGAGATTATGAATTATATTTGAGTGTATAAGTGATTTTTTTTTTGTGATTGTTTTTCAAAATGACGATTGATATTCGAGTGCATTTATGACTTTTAATGGTATGGGAATATATATTTGAGGTTTGTATATGATATTCAATAGAATTTATCAGATCGATCAAGAACATGTGAAATAGTCAAAGTGAGAACATGAATTTTGCACTAAAATATTTTTATTACTTTTGTTTCTTACCGTATACTTTGTATGAAAATTTATTTGAGTTGAGAGAACGAAAATATTTATTGAGTTGATGAAACTCATTAAATTTCACCCTGATATTTTTTAGAAGAGAATGAAGAGTCAGCACCGCTGCTAGACAAGTAGAACCTATAAAAATGGTTCTTGTTTTTGTATATTTTATGCATGTTCGAAAAGTTTTATTTTGTTCTGTTAGACTCTAAATTATGACCTCATGTTTTGTATATGTAATTACTTTACATATCACCTGAGATGTTAGGTTATATTATATTTTTTTTATCTATGCATGTATATATTTTATGGGTCCACTGCATGAGAATGACATGAGTAGGAACTGTGCCTCATATCGAGTATCAAGGTATGACAAATAGTGTATCAAATCAAGTTATTTATAATTGCACTCATACAAAACCAGGAGCCAGTAAGGGCTTAATTTACAAAACTCAAATCTTTGATTGATGAACTCATGAACTATGAACCCATCCCCAACTGCACATATAGGGGACTGAAACTTATTCTTGAGCATTGGGAAAGGAATAATATAATAAAAATTTTTTGTGAGACTTAATGAGTCATACAGTAATATGACAGCCCAAATCCTGATAATGAAGCTTTTTTCTCAATTTGAATGAGGCATTCTCCAGCTTCTAATAAGAGGAGAAAATGAGAGAAATTTCTTTAAACTTTGTAACTAACTTGACCATGGCTTTTAGTATAAAGGAAACAAACAAGTCATATAAAAATGTAAGTCCCAACAAAGAAAAATATTATTATACTTATTACAAGAAAATTGGACACTTTTCGAAAATATGCTCTAAGGTCAACCTAAATAGGGCGATGAAATGGGTCAGTCGATCTAGCCTATTTCACACGAGGCCGAACATTCCTAAAACCTCCATTACAAGATCCAACAAAAACCTCCTTGAATAAGAGAGGATATTGATCATAACAATTAACTATAATAATACAATCAAATAAAAATGTGCATGTTTAACGCGCACTAAGTGAAATGCAACGAAAGCTAATAATCGCCTCAATCAAAGGGAGGGTAATAGATATAATCGTTCGGCGTTCAGTTTAGAAGCATTTTTACAAGCAAATTGCTTTAATTCTTGCATGACACTGAGCTTATAGGAGGTTGGCTACACACGAAAAGGAAGAATGATGACTAGTGGATAGAAAGCAAGAATAACACATTTTATAAGTTAAAGAAGAGAGTAAAAAGACAGTTGATAAAATGAACTAGCGATGACAGAAAAGCTTGTACCTTTTAGGATTGTGCATCAGTTAAAAATCCGAACTGGTACTGTATATATATGGTATCATACATTAACATATTTTAATATATAATATTAATATATATTAATTTATTTTTTTACATAGCATTTATTTTCTCTTGGCAAAACACATGCATTGGTTTTAACACGAAAACATGCATTAGGAATAACGAGTATTTGCAAGAAATACATGGAGGCCCCATATCATGGTAATTAGACCGAGAACATTGGTGGAAATTTTGAACTTGCTATGAAACAGGATTTATTGGAGGAAGAGGGAGATATTGCCCTTTCCTTTGAAGATTCTAGAAATTAAACATTGATGTTTCTAATTGGTACAGTCGCTTATGGTGATGTCAAAACCTCATCATATATATGGAGTTAACATAGCTGTTGAGTTTAATTTATGGATTAGACATATCTATAACAATGGGTCCTATTAGCATGATGGTCCAAGGAGACTCACAGAAAATTTTTAAATTTGGTTCTAATGATTTTATTTGTTTGGACGTATTAATTTTGATATTATCGAATAAAAGTTGATAATTTGATTTTGATCCTTTCCGGACCCATCTAAAAGAATTGTTTTTGTAGTACATTTGAAGGGCACATGAACATGCGCCATGCACGTGTAGGCGCAAACCACATATATAAATATATTGTGGATTAAAGTGATTAGTTATATATTATAAAAATCTGGATATCTAAACAAATATACATAATATATATAATACTTACTAATTATAATAACATGAAAATGTTAAAATTCAAAAAATTCTGACTACATAAAAAAAACGTTACGCTGTGATTATGAATTAAAATAGTTATATAACTAATTTTTATTCATGTGTGGTCGGCAGATATTCCTCCTAAAGTGAAAATTTTTATCTGGAGAATGTTGAATAATACCCTTCCTACTCGGACTCGACTACGAGAAAAGGGTGTAAGTGGCGCTTCCCGATGCCCAAGATGTGAACAACCCGAGACCCTCACACGTCTTCTTTGAATGTTGGAAAGCACACAGATGCTGGGTATAAATGTTCCAAATATCAGCAGATATTAATTTATTGTCCTGGCTAGCAAATTTAATGTCTACTCTATCAGATGGTCAACTACAGCAGGTGCTCTTTTGTTTGTGGAGATTATGGTGGGAGAGGAACGCTTTGGTGTGGTCGGGTAAGTACTTTGCAGAGTCGACTAAAATTTATCTGATGCGGAAGTTTTTATCGGATTGGCAGCAAGCGAAATTATTTGAAAAGCTAGGGATATCTATCATCAGAGCTCCAAGCCATCTCACCCAGCTGTGTGGCTACCTCCAGAAGCGGGTGCGTGGAAATGTAATGTTGACAGTGCAATTTGCAGTTCGAAAATGGAGGCCACGTATGGAGCAATTTTTCGGGATGCCTCGGGGAGTGTGATCAACGCTTTTACTGGTAGGCATTTGGGTTGTCAGGATCCTTATCTGGCCGAACTTTTGGGTTGCAGAGCAGCATTGCAATTCATTATAGTAAATGTTCAAGGCAAAGGGAGTATTGAGTTGGATGCACAAAAGGTGGTCTCTAAAGTGAACTCCAAGTCTGAAGATGTTTCAGAGTATGGATTCATTGTTGCTGATTGTATTGAAATGTTAATTAGCAGACAAGATATTACAGCGAATTGGGTGGGTAGGGAATGTAACAGGTTGGCACATACTCTGGCCAAGTTTGCTTTTGATTTTCCAAACTTCCATGTCTGGGACAAATATTCCCCAGAATATGCTTGTTTCATACTCGAGTTAATTAATGAATTGATTGTTTGGTTTCAAAAAATAATAATAATAATAATTATATAACTTTTTTATTATACAGTAATGTAAATATAATAATAATGGAGATATTTACCGGAGGCCGGGGCCCATTCTCATTCCTTCCTCGGCCACCATCCACAATGGGAAGAATTGTATGGTGTTGGGATTCATAACTTTTTTAGGGTTAGCAGGGGCGGGCTCTTTTCCCCTCCTCCAAATTGAACTCTC
This sequence comes from Carica papaya, assembly GCF_000150535.2. The sequence goes on from NW_019014688.1 coordinate 2,763,117, forward strand.
CACTATGCAAAGTAATTTTAATTATTAGATATATGAAAACAATTATATAATTAAATTAATTTTTTATATTTTTAATCTTTCAATTATGAACTTGTATTTTAACTAATTAAAAATAAATTAATTAAATTAGAGATAAAATGAAACAATTTCTGTCATATTTATATTAGAGAGAATTAGGTTTATTTATTATTGATTAAATGATACATATATACATAGTGTAATCTCATAATGAAAATATACAAGATGCATAAATTTATCTTACAAAAAGTTACCCATGTGCAATCAAATAATTTGTTGGTTATTATTAGTAAGTCAAATTCAATTTTGTTTTAGGTTATACAGACACACACACACATATATATATATATATATATATATATATATATATCAGAAAAGTTAAAAACAGATACAAGTATCTTATAAGTACATACTATGAGTCATGTGATTTTTTTTTTTTAATACTAATTGTTTACTTTTTGATAATCAGTTTAGGAATGAAGGATTGAAGTCAAGTGGATGAAATTAATATGATTCATAGATGATGATTAACTAACTTTGCAAAATATTGATGTATCCAACCTAATTAAACATGGGATTTATAATCAGAATGAAATTAAATTTTGGAGGCAAAGATTGAAAATATGATATTGGAGTCCCCACTTAAGATGAGTTGTAAGGCTTATAACACCCACTTGGTGGGTGACACATAAGAAAGAATGATGGTGGGGTCCACTATAATTTTGTTAAAGTAGCAATTGTACCTTGTAAGTATAGGTGTAATAAGTTAAAAATGGATAAAGAAGGCATTGAGGCTACAAAAGCAATTAGGATAGATATATGGTGTTTAATGTAAAAAGTAAAGTTAGGAACAACTGGAAAGAGGAATCCAACATTATAATAATGCTCTTTCATTTTTTTTTTTTTTCTTTTTTTAATTTTAATTTTATCCACTGCTACTGTTTTATTGCATTAACATTCATGTCTCTTCCATTCCTATATAAATCCCTACTCCCTTGCCTCTGGGTAGTATATATCTTCACCTGAATCTGAGCTTCAACGAAGAAAGAAAGAAAGAGAGAGAGAGAGAGAGAGAGAGAGAGCATGAGATAGCAAGAGGCTTACTTGATTATATACATTCTTGAAAGAGAGTGTGTATAAAACAAAAAAGGAAATCAAGAAGAGGGACTCAATATATACATATATAGTAATTATAGAGATGGCTATCAGCCAGTCAACCTGGGGTTTCGTGTTCGGTGTTCTAGGTACCTGGACTCCTTTCTTTCTTTTTCTTTTCCTTCTTCACTTCATCATCTTCATCGTCATCACCAACAATGTTGGTCTATATCAATCTTACAAATCGTTTCATTTTTCTTTTCTCTAACGTTTAATTTTCCATTCATTATCATGATCAACTGCCTCAAGAATTAACTGGGTCCAACGTAGATTAACAGGAGCTTTTCTCTTTTTGTCTTTTTTATTTTGTGTATAAATATAGGTAACATCATCTCCTTCATGGTCGGCCTTGCTCCCCTGTAAGCCTTTTATAATAGCTTTAGTTTCTTCTTTTTCGCAACGTTTAAACGTTCACTATCAGTATTTTTTTTTTAGTAGTAGCAGCCGTGCAGTCCTCAGAATTTTTTATATATTTTAATTTGCAGGCCAACATTTTATCAAATATACAAGAAGAAAACTGCAGAAGGGTTTCAGTCAATTCCCTACGTGATTGCACTGTTCAGTGCCATGCTCTGGATATATTATGCAATCCTTAAAGGAGATGCAATCCTCCTAATCACCATCAACACATTCTGCATTGTTATTGAGACTTGCTACATTGTTGCATACCTTGTCTATGCACCCAAGAAAGATAAGGGTATGTACATATACTTATACATATATTAGTAATTCTTTAACAAAATAATAAGTTTCCAACATATAAATATGCACATGATGCAGATCCTGACAGTGAAGCTTCTGCTTCTGTTCAATGTTTTCGGCTTTGGGGTTATCTGTTTCTCAACTCTCTTCCTAGCAGAAGGTGACAATCGTCTAAGGGTACTCGGATACATCTGCATGGCGTTTGCTCTCAGCGTGTTTGCTGCACCTCTTTGCATTTTGGTAATTGTTTAATATATAGTCATATATTATTAATTAGTGATATGTAAATATTAATAATAATATAATAGAAACTAAACTTTAAATAAATATATGGCAGAACACAACTCTGACTCCGATTCGTAACCTCTTTATGTTAATTCCCTAATTTTGGCTTATATTGTTTAGAGAAAAGTTATAAAAACGAAGAGTGTGGAGTTCATGCCATTTCCCTTGTCATGCTGCCTGACCTTCGGTGCAGTCATGTGGTTCTTCTATGGTCTTCTTATGAAAGACCTGAACATTGCCGTAAGTTTCAAAATCTCACAGCTTGATCTTTCTTCAAACTTAGTTTCATCTTTCATAATTAATTAATTCTGGACATAAATTAATACAGATACCAAATGTTCTTGGATTCATCTTTGGGATCCTTCAAATGCTGCTTTACTTGATCTACAAAAACGCCAAGAAAGTATTGGAAGAGCCAAAGCTTCATGAGTTATCAGAACACATAGTTGATGTAGTGAAGCTAAGCACGATGGTGTGTTCAGAGCTGACGACGGTGGTGCCGCAGTTGAATGATATGATTGTAAACGAAGTGGTAATTCATCATCGTGAAGATAATCAAAACGTGAAGGAAGGTGGCGCCATGCTTGATGGAAAAGTGAAACAAGACAAAGATGGTGGTGGTGCCACTTGTCAAGTTTAACTGATCAGCTGGTGATCATATATATATATATATATATATGATGAGAGCTGAGGACGTACGGTATGCATGTGATTATTATTTTTTTATATCAAGGATTACAAAAATTAAAATTTATATATATGTGTAGTTAAAGGGGTTTGATTTAATTGTGTTTAAGTCCTTATTGGGTAATCAAGTTGGTGCGTGTAGGCAATGTGATGTGCGATGTGTTATGTGGCTACCTTCCTTAACGTACGTGCTTGTGAAGGTGACGACATAACTCTCTCATCTTATAATATCATTCATGTAAGTCCTCAAATATACAATGTGAGGCTCTCTCTCTCTCTCTCTCTCTGTCAAACGCTTCAAATCTAATGAATATTTTATTATGTTGTTACGTTTAAATATGTATAAGAGTGCTTAATTCTTTTTTGTTTCCTTTGACTCTTAAGATATCAGAAAAAGAATTAAATAAAGATATTTGACTTCCTCCTAAACAATAAAAATATTTGACTTTGTTCCACTATGATGTCACTAATAATGTTAGAGAAAGGAAAAGTAACATTTTGTATTAAAGTTTTTGGTCTTATATATAAACTTAGTAAAGATTGATTTATATATGCATAATGATAACACCATTTACCTCCATTGTTTTGGCCAATTTGGGGACTTTCGTTCATGCTAATATTATATGCATGCTTTTTTCAAAAAAATAAAAATAATTTTGTGGATGAAAAAAGAAAATTACAAACAAATACTTAAAATATCAATTAAAAGATAACTCATAAGATAAAGATCACATACCCAAAACTAGAATCTAAAAGTGTAATATACAACTCCGTAAACCTAGATAATAGCCACATCATATGGCAGCCCAAAAGCATATTATATGCACATTTATTTGCCTTATTGCAATTTCTACTCAGAATTGCGTTTTATATTTATCAACTATGCTCGTTTTGTTCTTTTTAAGCCATTTACTGTATACCATCAACCGGTAAATACTTTGTTTTCTGTTTTTTTTTTATAAATATATTATTATATAAAAGATAATAAGTACAACACCATCAAGTGGTATTCAGATTATTCACGATCACAACATATAGATTGAGATATAAAAACACGAAGCACATATAACTCTACCTATAATAAATAATAGAAGCTTTGTATATGATACCTATAAACTAATTTTTCTGGTTCCATTTTCTTCATGGTATAGAGTAGAGGTGTCCTCCATCACCTACCAGCACTATAAACATAGAGATAATTTTATAAAGGATCCTCTCAACAATTTTCAATAGCATATAGAGTCACAAGAACCATGAGAATAAAGCGTCCATTTCGAATATGCAGAGACTATGCTAACATATCACAAAAGTAGCTAGAAAAAGAAGAATGGTGATGTCTTGGTTGTTGAATTTATCCTAGTACTCATAAGGTATTTACATGTTTGACGCAGGATGGTATGGAAAGAATCATTTTGACTTCTGAAACCTCAACCCAACATATTCAATTTCATAAACTTAACTGCCTAATTAACCCCTCCCTCTATTTGAATCTACAACCAAGAATATGACATGCAAAAATAAGAACAAAGAAACAAAACGAGAAAAATAAAGGCGTCGCAGACTTACCTGATTAGTCGATCTCAACTCCTAGGCTCAACAAGACTTCAAAAAATTCCTTACTTTCGAAGAACTTAAAGAAGAAAAATTAGCACAAAGCTAATTCTAAATAAAAGCTCAAAACTTTAAATTTATTAGTTCTCAAAATTGTGTTTATTAAGCTTGGACTTAAACCTTTATAGAGGCTTTTATTTAAGAATACAATTAGAAGTAGGATTTATGTTTCCTACTTGAACTCTTAAATTAAAATAAACTAATCTTAAATTGAATAGGAATAAAAAAATTAAAAAATTAAAAAAAAATTAAAAGTCTTCTCTATAGCCAAATTCACTCTTCCTTTCTGGTTTAGACTTCTAGGTGGTTTCACCTTCTAGCTCTTCTTTCTTCAATGAATTTTCTTGAATCGTATGTGAATTAGACTCGTTATAAAATTGTGAATTTGGACTTAGAAAGTGGGTTGGACAATCGGTCTTAAAGTCTTCTTCTTGCTTAATTATTGAAGGACCTTAGAGTTATTCTCCAAGTTGAATTCTTTCACTCTTTTCTTAAGTGTTCTTCTCCAACTTACATTATGAAATTTCCAGCAAAGAATTATCATTTTCATGTCTAATTCTTCTTGTTTTTGGACTTTCAATTAATGTGGGAGAGTGATCTCCTTTTGGACATCAAAGTCTACTCCCTTCTTCACTTTAAGATGTTGGAATTCAACTATTTTTAGGAATTCTTTGGCCCTCTTTAAGGAGTCTTCTTCCTTTTTCTTTTTCCTTTTAGAATCAAATTCCTCACTCTTCTTTCCCTTATTGGATTCATAAATCACAAACCTCCTCTTCCTCTTGCAGATAAGTCGTTCCATGTTTGATGGTTCACGGCTTAGTCGTTTGGTAAAGATACAGGATTCAATAGATTTATGTTGGCCCTTCGAAGCGACGAAGTAGCTACTCTTGGGCCCTCCAAAGTGGACCTTAGCTTAAGGCCTTTCTTTCTCATGGTTTGGACCTTCCAAACCTCTTTGGTCAGTTTATGAGTGTGTGTCCCGTGGGGTTTTGGAATTTGGGTCGTGGGCCATTTGGGCCACTCCATCGGGCCTTTATGGGCTCTCTGGTTAGCATGCGGTTTGGGCT
>NW_019014688.1:2768870-2780470 GCF_000150535.2 Carica papaya
ACTAGGGGCATACAACAAAGCAAGAAATACATGAAAATAATTTGGTTGGTACTAAGACGGGTTAAACACATCTCATATGCAGTTATTTTAAATTTTTTTTTTCTTGATGCCCATTATGAACATATTGTCTGTCAATTTGAGCTTTGGAGTCGAGTCTTCTTAACTAGGACCTGCATATTAGTCTCAAGACACTAGCAAAAGTCCTAATGATGATTGACTCTAAAGCTCAATGTAATGCAAGTGAATGATGCAGCACAATAAAAACTAAAAGTTTTCACATGCACCTATTAGGTGAGGTACTCTCCCTTTGACTTCAAGAAGGTTTTCCAATCACACTACTAGGCGATAATACTTCTTTTGAATGCAAGAATGCAAACAGTGTCAATTACATTATGATATGCGATTGAGATATTTTTGAGTTTTTGATTTTATATATATATTTTTTTAATAATGATAGAAACACGAACCATTTGAATTAAATAGATAATTATGAATTCAAGTGGGATACAAAATGAATTAACAATTCAAAAAAAAATTGAATGTTAATTAATTCACAATAATGCTAAAGCAATTAAGAAAATTAGTTTTACTAGGAGTCTAAAATATAATATCACTTGACGCGGAAGGGTATGAGAATAATTGTTTTGACTCCCAGAGCCTCAACTTAATGCATACAATTTTATAAACTTAATTGCCTAATTAAACTCTTACCTATACTTGAATCTACAACTAAGAATATAGCATGAAAAAACAAGAACTAGAGAAACAAAACAAGAAAAAGAAAAATGCCATGGACTTATGCGATAAGTTGATCCCAACTCTTCAGCTCAACAAGACTTCGAAAAGCACATTACCTTCAAAGAACTTGAAAAAGAAAAAGAAAAATTAGCATAAAGTTAATTCTAAATGAAACATCAAAGCTTTAAATTTATTAATTCTCAAAGTTGTATTTACAAAAATTGAACTTAAGCCTTTATATAGGCTTTTATTTAGGAATACAATTAGAAGTAGGATGTATATTTCCTACTTGAACTCTTAAATTAAAATACACTAAAACTCTTAATTTAAATGCTTAAAATAAAATAATCCTAAATTGAATAGGAATAAAGAAAATAGCAAAATAATAATAAGAATTAAAAGTTCTCTCCATAGCTGAATTCATTCTTCCTCTCGAATTTGGACTTCTAGGTGGTTTTGGCTTCTAGCTCTTCTTTCTTTAATGAAATTTTTTGAATCATATTTGAATTAGACTTGTTGTAAAACTGGGAATTTGGAGCTGGAAAGTGAGTAGGACAGCCAGTCTTGAAGTCTTCTTCTTGGCCAATTGTTGACTGTCCTTGGAATCCTTCTTCAGGTTAAATTCTTTCACTTTTTTCTTGATTGTTCTTCTCTAACTTGCATTATGAAATTTCCAGCAAATAATTCTCATTAATCATGTCTAATTCTTCATTTTTTGGACTTCTAATGGATGCACGAAAGTGGTCTCCTTTTGGGCATCAAAGTCTACTTCCTTTTTCACTTCAAACTATGTTCGACCAGTATTTATGGCCTTCTTGAGTGGTAGGCTAGCTGCTCTTAGGCCCTCCAAAGTGCACCTCAGGCTTAAGGCCCTTCTCTTCTCATGGTTTGGGCCTTTCAAACCTCCCCTTTGATTCAGCTTGTGAGTGTGTGTCTCATGGGCCTTTGGGTTTTAGTTGTGGGCCACTTAGGCTGCTCCATCGGGTCTTCATGAGCCTCTCAATGGGCCAAGCATGTGGGTTGGGCTTTGGGAAGACACAACCCACTTGATTTCAAGCCCATAAGGCTATAACCTTGGGCTTAGGCATGCATGGCGTGGGCCATCCATGTGGGTACCTGCGCGGGTGGGTCTATGGGTTTGCACGTAAGTGACCCGCGGGTTGGTTGTTTCCCATGGGATCCCCAGATGTCTTGGGACTCCTCTCTTGATTGGGAATTGTAGCTAGTTGATATCACATAAATGTTCTTTTGCCACATTAATAAAATATTTTCCACACATCCACGAGCCATTTGATGATCATTATAATCTACACAAGATGTTGTGATTAAAGAAAACCTATTTGAAGTACAAAACGTTAAAACATTTGAATGAAAAAAGTATTGAAGATGAAAAATGAAAAATGAAAAATGAAATGAAATGAAATAGTTCCATATTAACAAAAAATGAAAAATGAAATGATTCCATTCATGTAAATCTCCTATAAACCAACTGGTGACCACATGAAAAATTAGCTCCTTAACACGACATCCCTTTTCATTAAGCAAACTATCGTTCATATTCCCCATATGGTTGTATCTGATAGAAAAACAACGCCCACATTATCCATAGAAATTTTTTAAAAACTCCCAACCACATATTCTTTCTATTTTTTACTCTCATAACATCCCATGCAGCCCCATATATGCCCGTCCTCCGAACCTTTCAACCTATCATAGTAGCCCATCCACCCTTCAATGATCAAAGTCTACCCTTCAAGGTTGAATGAGTTATTTCAAATGATATTATATCTTCCTTGAAACTCAAAGTTGTCACATGAAAAGAGTAATGTACATAAGCACCTTGGCCTACCATAAGATAATGCATCACTCTTCTTTCTTGATCTTCTTTTTACTAAGAGAAATGTGAGTATAAAACATTTTGTTCAAAAATGGATAATTAATTGGACTGTTTCATATTAGTCTAAGATGTTTTACTATCATTTTAAGTAATGGACTGAATGAATTATTCTAAAATTTTAAATTGATAGGAAATGGTACAATCAATTATTTAAACTCTAACAATCTAAACATGATACTCAATCTCCGCTCAAATATACGTTATTAGCTCTCATGCAGATATTGTTAATTCAAAGTATACAAACAATAAAAAAAACAAGCACTGAAAAATAAGTAATTAAGAAGTAGCCAAAAATCATAACCTAAAGATACCCCACTATTATTGAATCACCATACTGCATATGCTATCATTCCTCTTGTGAATAATGACCTGATCCATGCTTATGTACCAGAACATACTTATGATAAAAACATGTAACAAGACATAAAAAATAAAATTGATAAAAAATAAATTGTCTCTACATGTAAAATTGATACTAATTCACGGCTCGAATGTAAGTTATTAGCTCTCATGAAGATATCATTGATTCAAATCCCTTAATGAAAAGAAAATAAACGTAAAATAGACATCAAAAAATTACCAAAACTCATAATCTAGAGACATCGTGAGATTTTTGGATCACCCTATTACACGTACTATCACACATCTTATAAATAGTTATTTCATCGACGCTTCCATACATATATATACTCATGATAAACACATAAAAACTTGAAAAAAATTTTAAAAAAAAATTAATATAAAACCCAGGATCAACACATGCAATCTAAAGCCTCACATATAATATTAGTATGCAGAAACTTAAATCCCTAATAAACTCTCCCCACTTAACTCATAATCAACTATGTTAAGGTGAACTAAGATAATAGAAAATAAAAAAGATGAATTGAAAAGACATCACAAGTTTAATTCAATAAATAGATTTAATTCCTAACTCAACGAGACGGTTGAAAAACCTCTCAAAGAATACTCACAATTAGCAAAGCTAAAAGAAATAACTTGATATTTTATTGATGGAGAATTGTGTGAATACAATTTAAGGGTTTGGTCTCTATGAAGGCTTTCACTGGATTAATTTTATTTGAAATCGGAAATCAAAATCCTAATAAAATACTTAATACAACTTTATCTAGGAAAGCATTAAAATAATAATAATAAAAGAAACAATCTTTAAATAAAATTTAAAATTTTCTCTCTTGGACTGTTAGAAGATTTTGAATCCAACTTGAATATTCGTCTTCTTCCCGGCTTGAACTTGAATTATTTAATTAATTTATGTTGAAGAATTCTTCTTGAAGTCTTGAAAAAGTCTTCTTATTGAAGTAAAATCAAGATGAAGAATTCAACTAGGATAGGAAGATCTTAGTTGAACTTCTTTTTAGTTTCTAACTCTTTCTTTCTTATTGAAGACACCTCCTTTTTTTAAGTGAGAATTGTAAAGTGCACGGGAGAATTTTTCTTCTTGTTAAATTGATTTTTAGAAGGACTTTCTTAGCCGATCTTGAGAGGGATAATTGACAGGTAGGGTAAGTCCCTCTTGGGTTTAGGAATCCTGTCGGGGCGAGATTGTTCTTCTTGCCCACAACTTCTTCTCCTACTAGGGCTCTAAATTGAGCTCTTTTTTGGAATCTTCTTTCCTTAACCACTTGACTTAACCAAAAATGACTCAAAAATCTCTAAGATTGTAAGAGGAGAAATTAGTGAGGAGAAGAACTCATCACATGATGAGGAATCTGGCGAGGGCGGGACTCTTCTCTCCTCCTATACTTTGGCCATGTGTGGATGCTTTCGAGATCACAAAAAACCATGGGCCTTTAAGGCTTTTTGAGCCTTTTCTTGAATCTTTATAAAGCTCCAAACTTAATTATTCATTAATCTAATCTTGGATAAGAAGATTAAAGGCTTATTGAAGTTTCTTTGATGTACATCTTGTAATTGGGCCTATGGGCATCATGATTATTTTTCCAATATCTCCAAGTCCATTTTTTTTAATATTCTTGGGCTGAATTTGTCTTTTAGTCGATTGTTGGCTTGAAAAAAAACCATTCTCCATGCCTTTCTTAGATCCACATTCGCAGGCATCCCAGTGGAAAACAGAGTCTTCTTTCCCATGGGGAAATCCCCACCATCCTGCGAATTATCATGTGCCCCCATGATTCTTCTTGTGTTGTACTTTCACTCGCAAGCTTCTTCTCACATTAGCGTGTGTTCGCAGGACTCCTCCTTTTGGTGGGATCATTTAAACTCATGGATTGATGTTTGCTCGTCAGAAATGTTTCGATTGTTGGGAGGTCTTCACGGCTAACTTGTCTCACATCACAATGTACTCTTTGTAATATCTAGCTGGTATCCAACTAGTACAAAAAAAAGAGAATGATGCAAAGAGCATGAGAAAACCCAAGCAAAAAATATATATATGTATATATATGCAATTAAATCACAAAAAAAGAAAGAGAAAAAATTAAAAAAAAAGATGAGAGATCGAGAAGAGAGAGATGCGATTGTGAGAGGATAAAGGGTCGAGCAACATCGAGGACCGAGAGAGAAGGGTCTCGTCGTATTACACGACGTCGCAGCTGAGAGAGAAAGGATGAAAAGAGGAAGAAAAGAGAAAAGAAAGGAGGCACGATGGCCATGGTACATGTAGTGGTTTCTCAGAGCTGAGGAATCCATTTGTGTTGGCACCAGTTACATCGCGCGATGTGGCAAGTGCCAAGCACGGCGTTGGGCGGTTGGATCACAAGTTTCGATTAGATTCGTTTTTCAATCTTCATGTGCTACAACTTCGCGGCATTTCTAACAAAAAAGTAGTAGAGTTAGCAGCGATGTGGTGGTTATGGCGCATGTGACGGTGGTGAGAGGAAGCAGCTGCGGGGAAGAAGAAGAAAGAAAAGAAAAAAAAGGAGAAAAAGAGAGAGAAGAATCATGTCTGGTAGAGAGAGAAAGAGAGAGAGAGAGAGAGAGAGAGAGAGAGAGAGAGAGAGAGAGAGAAAAGAAGAAGAAGAAAAGAAGAAAAGAAAAAAAGAAGAAGAAAGAAAAAAAAAAGAAGAGAAGAAGAAGAAAAAAAAGGAAAAAAGGAAAAAAAAGAAGAGGAGAGGGAAAGGCCACAGGGAAGAGGAAAGAAGAAGAAAAGAAAAAAAAAAGGAAAAAGGAAGAAAAAAAAGAAAAAAGAAAAAAAAATGAGAAAGAAAAAAAAAAGAAAAAGAAATAAAAAATAAAAAATGAAAGAAAATAAAAGAAAAAAATAAGGAGAAAAAAATGAAGGAAGGAAAAAGGGAAATGTGCCGACCAATATGATGTTGGTGTGCCACATACGACAATACGCGCTGATTCGATCTTCAGCGCGTGGTATTTTTAGTGACACGCGTGTGATGGCGGGTGGTCACGCTGGCGACTGGGACCACATATCCGAAAGTAAAATTCGTTCTTCATTTTACGTAATATAGTTTCTAAAATTATTAATAATTTAATATATGTGTTTTCTATTATAAACGATAAAAATTATCCAAACGGTATTAGAATTTTCGATAGGACCGCAGATCGAGCTAGAAATGATTCTCAAAACTTTCCTAATCACACCGTAGATAAGAATTATACGTATTCCATACGGAGACATTAATTATATATTTATGTAAATGTGTATATATATAGTGCAATATATGTGAATATTTAAATGTATGTGTAATGTAATATAAATATAATTAGTATGTCTAATTTGTATTTGTTTGTGTTCATGTATTGTATAGATATACGTTGCTACGCATGTGTATGTATATATATAAAAATATACGATGAATGAGATATGAATTGATAAGAACAGAGTTGATAAAAACAGAACTAATAAGAGCAAATACGTGAATAAATATATATGTATGGTATGTTGCGCGTGATTGTGTATACGTGTTTAAGTATGAACACGTGTGTATATATCAGTGGAGATTGTGTGTGTGTGAATACAAATATGTATTCTGTTTGAGACATGTAATGATGATACATGTATGTATTATAATATATGTGTGTGTATTAATATGTGTGTACATATGTTATGCATGTGAAATATATAACCAGCGTGTGTATATGTAGAATTTAGGTACACTGTGCTTGTTGTGTGATCTGGTGTAGATGTAAGACGCACTGTACTTATTGTGTGATCTAGTATAATTGTGCGAGAAATCTAAGTATCTTGTGCTTACTATGTGATCTGGTACAAGATGATTCAGAAAGTAGTTTGAAATATATGTCTCTGATGTGCATGATGATATCTTATATTTTTTGTGTGTGTTTGTATTCTATTATGTGTAGAAATGAAGATCTTATATATAAAATAAGTGAATTGAAAATGAGAGAGATTTGGAAAGAATATAGAGTTTAAAGACTCTTGATACCTACTCGTTTAGTCTTAATCGATGAAGGGAGTGTGTGTGCGTGGTTGAAGTTCAGCAGGTATGGTGAACCTGCACATAGATAGAGTTTGAAACCAAATCTAAACATGAATAGGTGTTTGTGAGTGGGTCACCTAGAAACATAACTGTTGTGACCAATGTGAGATTTTATGTGTGTGTTATCCATGCGATGGGAGGATCTATTTCACCTTTCCTCGATTATAATATACATGGTATCTCGCGATGAAATCTTATGTGTGATATCTGAGTGGATGTGTGATATTCAAGTAAAGAAATATTACGAATAAAGAATGTGAATAATAAAAAAAAAAATGATTTCAGAAATAATATTTAGGAATAAAAGTATAACATAATAAAAAAGATTAAGATAAGTTTTCGTTAATGTTTTTTATGTAGTTGATTGTGATGCTTTGTTGACATTTTTTTATTATGATATTATTTTATTTTATATATTTCTTGAATGTATGTATGTAAGTCTCTGTTATTGAATTTGTTTTTCTTACTGAGCTCGTGAAGCTCATCCCAAATTCACCCTCATTCAGGTCAAAGGAGATGAGAAATGAGTCCAGATCAACGGAAGATGGTGAAGAAAACCTTGTTAGTTTTTATTTTAAATTTATAAATTAATTTAGATACCTTAATTATTTATTAACAAGTAATTATCCTATCACAATGGATGTTTATTAAAGTATAGTTCCACTGCATATTTAATATTTATTTGTTCTACTAGTTAAAAATATTATACTACCATCTGTACCAACCGACATTGGGGTTCGGAATGTTACAAGTAGTATCAGAGTACACATTCCTTGGAACCATCCCTTATAACATGAGGCATAGAAACTTTAGGAGGTCTAAGGCCTACAGAATTTAGGAGAATGACCTTTAAGAGATGCTTTGTACCTTCTCTGAAACATTTGTCAACATGGAAAATAGGAGAACGGTATTCCACATAGGTTATTTTTTGGCAAACTTAGAACTCTATAAATTAGGGGTTTAACCTGAAGTTAACGAACAATAATACTTAACTAACCACCGTCTTCGAACTTCACAAATGTTAAGGAAAACCATCAAAGCCTTAACCTCTTATTGACCTATTGACCTCGTAAAGTCGAATGGCTGCAACAAAGCTCTTAGAAAAAAACATCTAATTTCCTTTAAGATAAGAAAGTAAGAAATCTCCCAACTAAGAAAAAATTTCCCAAAAGCGAGAAACACTTTCCCATTAGGAGCCAATGTCCCAATTGGGAGAAAAATTATCATCCAAGTGGAAGTCCCCAAAGCCACACTAGAAGTCCCTTAAATAGGAATTGCTCGAATGACAAGAATCCTTTAGAGGAAAGAAAATTCCCTAGTGTGATGAATTTTTCCGCATAATAGGAAGATTCCTTAATTAAAAAAAAAAATTCCTAGCAGGGGGTTTCCTGAATGAGAGCAACATTTCTTAAATAAGAAAAATTCCTTACGTGGAAAGAAAATCCCTCGAGTGAGAAAATTTTCCAATATGAAGAAAATCTCAAAATGAGAGAACCTCTCAAATAGATATACTCCACTTAACAAATTTGAGGCCTGATAGAAGCCAAATGATGATTTAAATTTTTCTAAGAATTTTCATTACATCCCTCTAGGAAAACAAATACCCTTATTGTTTCAAAATTCTTTTCCAACTTCGTTTAGAGACTCCGATAGTGGTTCTAAATCCTAGGGAAACAAATAACCTAATCATTAGGAAATAACATTTTAGGAATTAAACTCACACAACGCTTAACTAGAATCTTCATTTCTAAAAGTTCTAGTACTCTTGTAAAAATTTCATAGGTGAGGGATATAGTTGTAGGAGTTGTCTTCATATCCAGCTATTCAGCAAATTTTCAATGTGTTTCTTATCAAAGTTGCACAATGGAAGCGTGATGAACCACAATCATCACACCAAGATGATTTTTCTCTTCAAACCAAAAAGAATAAATTGATGGTGTGACAAAACGGTGATTAGTATCTTAAGACCATACCTAAGAAAAGTCACATAATTTTTGGGAACTTGGAGTGTACTCGCGAGAATTAGAACTAAACGTAACTGCTTGCTGCAAAACTAATGATTGAATATGCTATTAAAAGAACTCCTAATCACCTCCAAAAATAATCATCAATTTCGTAACACTCTAAGCCCATTTCAAACCATCACGCTTTAATTATTAGAAGTTAGAAAACTAATAAATTAAATTAGACACTTGAAACTTAATGATTGATATGGTCTTAGTTGAAATAATAATTTTCTAAATATACTAACTATTTTTTTAAAAATCTGAATAAATCACCATCCCGTTTAAACTTGCAAATAGAGAAGCACGCCTTAAAAACTAATCCAATGAAATGAAATTGAGAAAAATGTGAATATAATTTCACCAAAGATATTTTCACCCAATGGAAATATTGTAACATACCACTTAATTGGAACCTAAGTTCTTAAATGACCGTGCTTATAAAGTTAAATTCTAAAGAATAATAAAACAAAGTCCTTAAAGATGTATTTAATAACAGAATTATTATTAGATAAATTTTAGAAAATAAATTAGCTCTTTTGCACTAAGAAAAATATGAAAACAATTAGGCATCAAAGAAGAATATGTCATAATCACTTCAATCTGCTGACGAAAATGTTAATAGAATACATGGATGGTTATTTCAAATTCTTGCAAATGAAAATTTAAACGATCAAATTTCTTAGGAGGAGACGAGATTCCCACCCAAGAGAAATTTTTCCAAGTGAAAAAAATTCCCCAATAAAGACAAGAATATTCTTAATGAGAGAAAATCTCTTACTAACAAGAAACATTTCCCCAAGTAGGGAGGTAAGTGATTTCAATTCCTTGATGTGCAATTTGGAGGACCAAATTTCTTTAAGGGGGAAGATTGTAATATCTAGCTAGTATCCAGCTAGCACAAAAAAAAAAGAGGGATGCAGAGAGCATGAGAAAACTCAAGTGGAAAATATATATATATGTAATTAAATCACAAAAAAAGAAAAAAAAAGAAAGAGATGAGAGATCGAGAAGAGAGAGATGCGACTATGAGAGGAAAGAGGTTCGAGCGGCATCGACGATCGAGAAAAAGGGTCTCGCCATGTTACGTGGCATTGTAGTCGAGAGAGAAAGGAAGAGGAAGAAATGAGAAAGGAAAGGAGGCACAATAGCCACGGCGTATGTGGCAGTTTCTTAAAGCAGAGGAATCCATGTGCAGTGGCACCCAGTTATGTCACGCGACGCAGCAGGTGCCAAGCGCAGTGTCAGGCAGTTGGATCGCAAGTTCCAGTGAGATCCATTTTAAATCTTCATGTGCTACCAATTTATGGCATTTCCAATAGAAGAGTAACGGAGGTAACAGCAGCATGGTGGCCATGGTACATGCAACAATGGAAAAAGGAAACAATCACGGGGAATAAGAAAAAAGAAAAAGAGAGAAGAAGAAGAAGAGAGAGAAGATCATGTCAGGCAGAGAGAAAAAAAAAAGAAAGACGAATAAAAAGAAAAATAAGAAGAAGAAAAGAATAGAAAGAAGAAGAACAAAAAGAAAAAAAAAAGGAAGAGAAAACGAAGAAGAAGAAAAAAAAGAAAAAAGAAAAAAGGAAAGAGAAGAAGAGGAGAGGGAAAGGCCACGAGGAAGAGGAAGGAAGAAGAAAAGAAAAATAAAAGAAGAGAAAAAAAAAGGGAAAAAGGAAGGAAAAAAAATAAGAAAAAAGAAAACAAAAAAGAAGAGAAAGAAAAGAAAAAAAAAAGAAAAAAAAAAGAAAAAAAAAAGAAAAAAAAAAGAAAAGAAAAAAAAGGAGAAAAAAATTAAGGAAGGAAAAGTGGAAGTGTGGCGACCAATATGATGTTGGTGCGCCGCATGCGACAACACCCGCTGATTTGATCATCAGCGCGTGTCGTTTTCGGTGACACGCGCGTGATGGATGTGGTGACGCTGGTGATTGGGACCACGTATCCAAAGGTACAATTTGTTTTTCATTTCGCGTAATATAATTTCTAAAATTATTAATAATTTAATATATATATTTTCTATTATAAATGAAAAAAATTATCAAAACGGTATTCAAATTTCCAAGAGGACTGTAAATCGAGTTAGAAAGGATTCCCAAAGCTTTCCGAATCACACCGTATGTAAGAATTATGTGTATTCTGTACGGAAACATAAATTATATATTTATGTAAATGTGTATACATATAGTGCAATATGTATGAATGTTTAGATGTATGTGTAATATAATATAAATATAATTAGTATATTTAATTTGTATTTGTGTGTGTTTATGTAGTGTATATATATACGTTGTTACACATGTGTGTATATATATATATAAATATACGATGAATGGAATATGAATTGATAAAAATAGAGTTGATAAGAACAAAACTAATAAAAACAAATGTGTGAATAAATATATATATATATATATATGGTATGTTGCATGTGATTGTGTTTATATGTTTAAGTCTGAACATGTGCGCATGTATCGGTAGAAATTGTATGCATGTGAATATAGATATGTATTCTGTGTCACTATATGT
>NW_019014688.1:2800805-2832311 GCF_000150535.2 Carica papaya
GAAAGCATTTATCTTTTAGAAAAAAAAAAAAAAAAAAAGACCCATTAAAAAGAATCATACAAATAAATTGACGAAGTTAGTTAGTGGGATCATGTTCAAGTGATGTTTGGTCTCTATTAATGCCCAAGATGTCAAAAAACCCTATAAATTTATTGGCATGCATGACAAAAAAGAAAATCAATCTTAGTATTGTTTTAGGTATACTCGACAAGGCAGAGATTGTTGTGATATTATCTCAACAAAGAGTAATCATTAAGACAAGTGCTCCATAGATAAAGAACTTACTTGTACTAATGGTTAACACACTTTATTTGATCATTTTGTTTATAATCAAGGGATTTTTTTTGTTTTTTATTTTCATTCAACATATTATCTTTGACTCAATAATTAAATTATCTAACCTTCAATTTGACTGACTATCAAGGCTTTGATGTTTATGTCATATTATAAATATTTCTTCTTTTGTTGAGTTCATATAAGGGTGTAAGTCAGGTGTAAGAATGTATAAATAGTGTAATTCATAAAATTCAAGAGAGGCTACTCTTTAGTATTGGCAAATACTAACATATGACTTATTTTCTCAAATAAGTAATGAGATTGAGTATGACTAAGATTTTTGTTTTTAATATGCTTGATTCTATCCTTAGTCTCTCCCAATTTTATAAAGAAAATTTTCATAAAGTTGGCTAGAAAGTCAAACTAGGTTAACTTTTGTCTTTCTTTTCTTTTTATATATATTGGTTGTCTAACTATCATTTTCTTCCTTATAATCACCTAGTAATTTAACTAGAACAATTTATCTCAAAATTTGTTATCAAAAGCAATAAATTAGTATTAAGTTAGGGATGGGCACGAAGTAGGTAGGAAACGAGTTTATATATTCTCATACCCACACATGCTAAGTGTAGGTGGATGTATTTTTCTATCTGCTATCCACTCTAGTTACTCATTTCTTTATCATTCACTCTCCACCTACTCTGTGCATGATTATTTACTTATTTTATCCTAAAAAATCTTATAAATATTTAAATAATTAATTAAAATTCAATTAGAAATATTAAATGTTATACAATATAAAACATAATTTAAAATAATATTCTAATATAATTAAAAAAACAACCAAGAATATAAAATAACATCATAAAGTTATAACAATTAAATAATATGTTCAAACTAATTAAAACTAATAATTACATATATTATTACATTAATTTTATACTAAAATAATAAAAAAAACAATTAATAAAATTAAAAATATAATAATTTTATGTTGTAAAAATATTATATCATATACGTAGATAATTAAGTGAAATAAGATGATATAAATATATAATTAAATTCATGTTTATTGTGGGTATGACTTTTTATACACATTTTTCTTGAATGGATTGAGACGGACTACTACTAATATGAATTTTTATTGATATATCATGAATAATTGATTAAAGATTGTTTAAGCTCCCACAATATTAGAACCACATACACCATAACAAAGGCAAAAGGATTTACCAAGTCAAAAGCAACCCAAATTGCCTCCACATCTTCTTGTTTCAGGCAAAAATATATTATGATACCTTTGGCACAAGAACGTTGGCTCTTATGGAATTTTGGGAATTAAAGATGATGAAGTTTATCCACTACTAAGTTCTGGATTCTCTGCCTCTGGCCCTTGCTAATTATTACAAGATCTCTACCTGTCAGTATCTTCTTCTGCCTCCAACCCTTGCTAAGGATCATTGAATTTCATTTTCTAATTTGGCATGTGTATAAAGCAAAACTTAGTAGTCATATTCTAGCTCCTCTAAGCTTAGTCTACCCCCCCTCCTCAATGTTTATTTCTATGCGTTGCTCAAAGAAAAATACCTTTTGTTAAAGCAACTAGTGATTGATAACTTTTTTTAGGAGCTTGAGACTGATAGGTTTCAACAATACTTAAATATAATGTATCTTTTTTCTCCATATATATATATATATATATATATATACACACCCACTAAAATAGATATTAAATTAAATGCATATTTTAGTAAGTATTATATGGGACAAATTCAGCGTATACTAACAATATAAGAAGTGTACGTTTAAAAAATTGTCCAAGAAAGACTTAATTTCAATGTACGAAATTGACTCAAAAATATAGATCATTTAATTTATAAACATTAAATTCTTTAATATGTAATAATTAAGTCTTATATATAATATACAGATTTTTACAATATTAGATAATTTAGGTGGTATTTTTAATTCACAGTTGCAAATATAAATCAAACTGTTTAGATAATTATTAAAATTGAACCTTAATATAAAAACATAAACTACTAAGCTCCATGTTAAAATTTATGATCAAACATTAATAAAAGTAAAAATAATAAGAAGATCAAATTACATTACTAATCTGCTTCAATTAACTTAAACTAATTTACTGATATCCATCCATCCATTTTCATATATTTTATTAAATCAAACTGGAGAAATATCCAATTCACAATCAAAACATAGGATGGAATCAGCTCAATTTTAGTAACTATGGTTATATCTTATGCAATAACTATTTTAAATATGCCAAGTTGTATTCTTCTAGTTATGAACTTTTAATCTGCAGGTGAAGGTGAAGAAATGTTAAAATTATAAACTAACTTTATGTCACTTTCTGGTTAAATGTTACGTGAGGAGTGGAGAGTATATTCCAATGAATAACCCCTTCTCTTTATAATTTATAGAAATAAGATTATTTTTTTAAGAAAGATTTATACATCTTATTAATTACATATTAAATAAGTATTATTTAAATATAATTTTTTTAATAAACACAGAATTTATACTATATTCAAGATGTACAACCCACCATTCAAACTCATATTTTCATATAAAAAGAAAAAGAAACAATAAATAGCTGGTAATTAAAAACAATTTGAGGACATCGTGGCCATATAAGTATGTGTATGTGTGTACTTGATGCATGACAAATCAAATTTCAATTGTGAATTTGTCGTGAACTTGGACAATTCCAATGGCTCTTGGTTCGCCAATGAATCTTCTTTCTACTTGGGCAAGCTGTTTCTCACCCTCCCCAAAATCTAATTTATATATATATATATATATATATATATATAATAAGAGAGAGAATAAGGCTGTTTCTTACCAAAATCGAAGAAAAAGTTAAGAGCCGTATAAAACGTAAATAGAGGAGAATCTTCGGTACTCCTGGTGTCCGGTGAGTGGAAAGTAGGGTATCACCCACATCATTCTACGGTGTCACCTACGCTGTGCTATTCAACAAGTTGAGATGAAATTAAGGATGGAAATCATCAGATTTTACTTTTATAAGAAGGTTACTATGTTGGTGATAATCACTACTTTACCCAATTTTATTTTTTCGTGGAGTACTAGACACTCTATTTTCTTTTTAATTTCCTCCCAATGTTTTAACAAAGATATAAATAGACATGTCCCGAGAGAGTAAATGCCTACAAAATTTATTTATATATAGAATTTTGGTATGTAATCTGTATTCTTTGCTTTTGTTTTTTCTTTTTTTTTTTTTTTTGTCTAACTAAAAGTTTTTCTCGTTTGACATAATTATTACGTGTTGTTGACGAGTAATTAACGAATTTGCTAGTTTTAATTTTCTGTGTAATAAAAATGATAGAAAGAGTTACTATCACGATCATGGTAACTTTTATTTTCTAAAGAAAAGAATTCGAATTTGGGTTAGATGAAGAGAAGTGGCTATCCAAAGAATTGAAGTTTGACCACCAACATCCAATATTAATATATACAAATTTGTGAATCATACATAAGTTGTATACTCTTGTTAATGTTGATGACAGGGATAGGATGAGAAATTTGGTCTCACGGTTTCCACCAAGGATGGCGTTGCTTAACGGGCATCAACCAGTGTCAGGTTGGTGTGTTTAGATGATTTGGTAAGGCATCAACAACTTTATGCCTGGATTCCATTGACGAACTAACTTGTCTGCTGCCTACATTTGTTTTTACTTTCAGATTCTCGTCACAGGAATAACTTTGCCCTATATTACATCAAAAATTGATCTACTAATACACCCTACCTCCAATGCCGATGCATTCAGGTTTGGGTCCGCAGCCATTACTAGTTAAAATTGAAAAAGTCACACACATCTAAAATGGGCTTGGTGCTTAGACAATTTACAGATACTGGCATGTTAAGTTACTGTAAATTTTCTCGATTTTTAGATTTCTTTGATGCATGGTTACAACACTGAAGGTCGTTCTCCAATAATCAAAACATATTCCAAAACTAATAGAAGAAACTAAACAGCAGGATGAATGACTCAAAAGAGTTGCATTAGTTATTTAATGTCCACTAATCAATTCCCAGAAAGTACTCAAGTTTGTCTTGTCAAGTATCAAATTTTGATTTTGTTTTAATTTTCCTCGTACTCCGTCTAGCATCTTTTCGTGGCGTGACTTAATCTCAAATGACTACTCAAGCCCGGTATATAAACTTTCCTTGCTACTTTTGAACATCCAACTTGTCGCCAGTGCAATCCCACAAGGCATGACCAAAATGATAGCCTAAGAGCAGCTTCTTTTGCAATCAAACCAACTTAAATACTTGAATAACATTAAAAAAACAAATAATAAAAAAGGTTATCATTCCCCAAACCAAGGATGTATTCCAAAATATTCCCGATTCATCTGTCCACAATAACAAGATAAAGCCATTTAAAAATAAGAAGTCAGTCACCGTGAAAATATATAGGAAAAAAATGGTAAATTTTCAAAATCAAAATAGTTAATTACATACATCCATAGTTAAATTATATGTTCCACGGGACAATCCTTGTCTACAAAATGAATCACCTCCCAGCCACAGATTGCTAAACCTATTTTAACAGAACTTTGAGGCAATGAGTGATAGATTTCTCTCTAGATTAAATACAGACTCATTAGCTATGCAATGCCCAATCTGGGTATGGGCATTCATAGGTCCATCCGGGTCCAGAATATCTAACACAATGTAGCCAGAGCGCTTCATCACGGCCGTCATATCTGTAAGCAAGATGACCAGTAAAAGAGAATAGTCAGCAAGGAATAATCAGAGAATGATGATTGAAAATGAAAATTGGTTTTAGAAAGACAAATGCAATTTCAAACATCATTTGGAGAATCAACATGCAGTTTATGCTGTGTCCTGTAGTTTTTCTTTTGGGAGCATACTTCCGAATAATCTAGATGGATTTCTTATGGATTTAAAACATCTATACTTGCAGCTCTCAAGAGGCATCAAAGTCCTAACCCTCAGGAACTCCAAAAAAAGAACATTTTTGGCAAGGTAAAGTCTAATGTCTAACCCTGTTGGGATTAAGTGCGCTCTCTCTTCCATAGATATTGGCACTCAAAAGTATATTGTCTTGTTAATTAATTAAAATTTATTTTGTTTCGTACGCGAAAAGACCAGTTGCAATTGTTTGCAGTTGCCTATTTTGCTGTCTCGCCATGATGTTATCAAGGGAAAAAGTGAAGAGTTACAATCTACCAGAAAATGTCAATTGGCAAAATAACCAACCACATAACATAAGATGCCAATAGTATTATAAACAATATTCTAATGAATAGTTCATGCTCAGAATAAATTATTATCCTTTGAGAAGGATACATTACATTAAATTTGACACGTCAGAATTTGCATTTCTGCAGGCATGCTCCTCTACATTTTCCCTTACCCTTTTGGACCCAAGTTTGGGCAGTTTGTGCACATAGGATCAATGCTGAAATCTTTACTGGAGTACTCATGCCCATCAGAAGAGAATGTTTTAGTATGGCCAGAATTAGCAGCAGCTCTATCAGCACTCATTCTTTCAGTTGATCGATCAGTCACATGGTCAAAGAGATAAAGCATATCATTGGCTATTGGATGGCCAGTGTACTGCAAATGAACACGTATCTAGAGGACAGAAGGGGAGAGAGAGAGAGAGAGTTTAAAATAATTATTTTATAGCTTGTCCAACTAGCAGAAAATCAGATGAGTAAACATAAAAATTAGTATGTCTTACACCTTCAAGGTTCAGACTTAAACCCAAGTACCACACTAGTCGCTATTAAACTTGGTAGGTAGGAGGAACATCTCAACAATTAGAAAATAAATGAAAGAAAAGATGGATTCTGCGTCAAAAATGGGAAAAAAGAAAAGAAAACAATAACCAAAACCATAAACTTCTCTACTATCAGAAAATAAATCTTAAAAGAGAAGGAAGCCCAAATCAAGAGGCTTAAAATGCTAGTCAAGAATGAGTAAGAAAGCAATCAAACATCGAAACACAAGAAACTTCTCAACTATCCAAAAGTAAAAAGTATAAGAGATAACCAAGCCCAGAACAAGGCATTTAGAAGCTGCTATGTTTTTTTAGGAAATAGAAAATGTAAGTTGCAGGAATTTTTCCTAATCTCAAGAAAAAATTTACCTCCATAACATACACAAACACACAGGAAAAAAAAAGTATAGTGGTATATGTTTATGTGTACTTGAGGATAAAAAAAGCCAGTTTTCCAAAAAATATTTAAAACAATTATTTTAGTACTTTACATTCTCATCATTACTTTTAAGTGCATCTTTTATATATAAATGCATGAATTTTGGAAATAAAAAGTAGAAAAAGAAATCATGACTATTTTCTTTATCTAAAAAAAAAAATCATAATTATTCTCTAGAAACAAATAAAAACATGCTCAGCTTGACAAAAAAAAAAATTGAATGGGGTCGGTTTTGAGAAAATAACCCTTCTTTCCTATTTTGTTTTCTCCGGAAATGAAAATGGCAGAAAAAACATGTCTGCCAGTTGAAAATTAAAAGAGTTCTAGAAAACTAACAAGAAAATGAGCTCTAATTTTTCTGCACTTGTAGCTATTAGAGAATAGGAATATTTCCCATATAGTTCAAAAGAAAATAGGGTAGGGTATTTCCGATATAGACTTTTCCTACATAGTTAATATCCTATACAGCTACGCTCTATTATAGTTAACATCTTATTTATTTAGATTCTATTTCTAGTTTTTTTCCCTTATTCATAGATTCTCTGTAAATATACATACTGCTACAACATTATTAAAAAAAAAGAACTATATATCAGTTTATTTCTTGGAATGGTATAAAAGCGAAGTTTATAGAACTTAGTAAACCTACTTGCTTTGGTTTCCGATCACAAAGTAGCCACTCCTAGTCAAAAGGAATACAATATATATATATATATATCATTTGAATTCCCTTCATAAAAAATCCAATTCCCTTTCAGATTTGTTGCTGCATTTTTTATTAGAAAAGGAAAAATCAGCTCTTTTGTTTCAGTGTACTTCTATCCAATTCCCTTTCAGATTTGTTGCTGCATTTTTTATTAGAAAAAGAAAAATCAGCTCTTTTGTTTCAGTGTACTTCTACTTTAGTAAAAATTTTGTAAAAAAAAACAATGTTATTTTTTCTTTTTATTCTTTTGCCCTAGTGCTCTGGTTCTTTTCTGGGTGAGTGGATTCCTTCGTAAGTATAGTATACATGAAAGTAAAAGCACCAAAGACAATAAGCTCTCTTGTTTCTCTCTTTTCATTTGACCCAGAAAATGACATGGAGGATGAGCTGGAAACTTTCCTCCTCAACTTGGACAGTTGAAGCCATTCCAAGCCCATAATCCATCCTTAATAGAGTAGTGAAAACCAGCTGAGGTTCGAAGCTGGAGAACGAAATCCCAAGACCTTCTAGCTTCATGACAACAAAGAAGAATATGGTTAGAGTATTTACTCTCCTTGGGGCACAAAAAACAACTGCCAACCATTATTCTTTCTCTAGTCATGAGATTATCAATCCTTAAAATCCTACCCCAAGCTACCTTTCAGCTAAAAAAAGCAATTCCCAAGACCACTTACTCCATAATTTGTTTCCACCAAAAGTAGTCAAAAATCTTGTCTTCAAACAAATGATTGTCATAGGACCTTAAAGAAAAGCTTCCATGCTTAGAAAGCCTCAAACAAGAGTACCGTTTGAACCGGCTAAATAAAGATATGTTCCATCTGAGCCAAAAAAGAAATTCAGTTGCTAACCTTGCAATCATTACGATTTCAAAGGAGAGGGATGCTGGAATTGATTCCACCATAGTACCCCTCAAAACAATCCACAAGCTTTGCCTCCTTAAACTTGGCAAAATAGTAAATAAAGGAAAGGCCTCTTTCAAAGGCCTATCATCACACCAGAGATCAGCCCAGAATCTAAGCTAGCCCCCTTCCCTACTTGAAATAACTATGATTGCCCAGATCACCAGTTCCTCTGATATTTCCAAGGGTTAGAGCCATAAACATACTCTACCTGAGCGTGAACACCACCCATCTGACGACAAACTAAACATGGCCCTAAAGCTCCACCATAAATATTCTTTCCAAGAGAAGAACTGTGATTTCCATTTGAGCAGTAGAGCTTGATTGTAACCCTGCAAGGACATTATACCTAGGCCCCCATCCTTCAAAGGACACTTCACATGATTCCAAGCCGGTAAATGGTACTTCTTGTGCTAACCCAAATGGTCCCATTAGAAATCGACATTAGATACCCTTAATACAGTTGAGAACTTTCCATGGAATAGAAATAAGGGAGAGGAAGTAAGTTGGGGGGATTTTGATCAGGCACTTTGAGGAAGAGTAAATTTTCTCCTTTTTTTGATAAATATCTCTACTTCCAACCAGATATATGTTTTTCTATCTTAGGCATAAGAGAGATCTCTTGGTGCCTTAGAGGCAGACTAAGGTACTTCTTGATGGGAAAACTACCAATCTTGCATTCTAGAATCTGAGCATACTCATAAAAATCAACTTCTCTTCTGAGATAAAAAGTAAATATTTATATTCATCAACATTAAAGAGATCCAGCTCGTATATGATATTTACATATCAATCAAAATGTCTATAAGGTCCCTAATATCCATACTAGAATACAGCGGATGACCCTTTAACAAAAAGACTTAAGGTATGAAACCACGTGTTCTTGAGATTGTCAAAATTAGATTCAGTGCTCCTGAATGTCCTTCTATTCCACTCTTTTGCAAATCACTCAAAAGATAGCCAACTGGATGAGTCTCAATCCCTTATCCCCGTGAATACCACTCCAAGCACATAGCCCCTCTTCACAAATCCAGAAACGACCCAACCTGATGCAGAATGTGTTATGTCTAAATAGATTACAAGTTTTTTAAAAGAATAAAAAATATGGTATGTATCATTAATTATGAGCACCAAGGGGATACCAACACAGATAAAATTATTTACATGTTAATTAGGATATCAGTAAGGTCCTTAAAATCTTTCATAAAATATAGAGGATGACCTACAACCAAAAAACTCAGAATCTGGAATCATTTATCTCTAAACCCTGTCAATCATCTTTCATCCCCTCAAATGCTCTTTTGCTTCTCTCTTCCCACACCATCAACATGAATGAGTCTCACATGTTTCTTCCCCTAACTAATACCCTTCCAAACCCAAATCTGATTCGTTACTTACCAACCATTACCCAACTTATCCCCAGAAACTTATGTCATGTTCCATAACTTGTACGCAAGTGAGCACCAAAGCAACCTATGGTTACAAGATTCATCCGCCCTCCTGCAGAGAAAGGAGTCATCTACCATGATCTTTGCCCTTCTCATTGACTTGTCAATAGTAAGCATACATCCAAGTGCTGCTTCCCAATAAAGAAAGCAACTCTTTAAGGAGCATTCACCTTCTAAATTTGCCAAAAAGGAAAATTAGTCTCTACATAATCATTCTTAACTAAGTAGTTATAGAAAGACTAAACCATGAATATTCCTACTAAGTTAAGGCTCCAAACTGGTTGGTTAGTACTCTAATTCAGAAATACATAAGATAATGAGCTCAGAAGAGAATACTCATTTATTTCTTAGTCATTAAGGTTTCTCATCACCTCCACATGTCGTTCTCTTTCCCATCCAATGTCTCTGAATGACTCATGGACTGAAAGATCCTTGTACAGTGCAATAACAAAAATCTATAGAAACCTACCTCTAAGCACTCCTCCTCCAAGCCAAGAGTCCATCCAAAAGCTGATTCTCTGCCCATTATGGCTCTCCATCTAAGGCGTTCTTGAAATTTACCGCTTCCCATGCATATTTTTTTCCTACACCCCTCCCTATGTTGTCTTGGTAATAGTCTAGAATATCATCCTCTATCCACAATACTGAACTTCGTGATGAGGAACCCAGGAACAACAATTCAATCCAAAATTTATACAATTTTAATCAGCACGAAAGACTTATTTTTTAAATAAACCCTTCCTACTTAACCTGCTATCAATAAATGGTAAAAACTAAGATAATTAGAAAAATTAAGTAATTAATAGAACACCACAAGAGTCACCTTGATAAGTTGAATCAATTCCCTCTCAACGAAAATGATGAAGAATATCTCACTCGTTGAAAGTTAAAACTTTATAATTTTTATTGATAAAAAATTTAATAATTACAACCACAAATTAAATACCTATTTATAATTGTAAACCATGTAAAATACAAGAAAATAAATCCTCTAATCTAATTGTAACAAATTACACAGGAAAGCAAATCTTAATTAAGATAAGAAATAATTTACATTAGGAAAGATTCAGGCCAAAATAATGTAGATATGTCATCCCCTTGAGGAAACCGCTTGAGTGGTGAAGACCTCTCTTTAATTAATAAGAATCTTGAGTCGAGAAAAAGGAAAATTAAGGCCGAATTTATGAGGTAAAGAAAGACACCAAGATCTCTTCCAAATCCTTCCTTAAATCTGTGAAAATCTTGTGTTGAATACTTGAGATTTTAATAAGATCCCAGTCAGAACAGAGATAAATTAGTAATTTTTTCTTAAAGTGAAAAATACCCTTGATTTTATTACTAACAAATCATACTTACATTCTCTTGACATACATGCTTAAATAGAATGTAGAATACAACTGCTTTCCTACTATGTTAGACATACAAATAACTGTAGATAACTACTTAAGTTTATCTAAATTTGAATTGCTGGAAACCGTGTTCGATAACTGATTGATCATATCAATTGGTCGCTGAAGCAATGGGGATTGGGTACCCTTTGTCTCTGCGAACATCGAACTATATCATTACTCCCTTTTTTTACAGAAATCTTGTCCTCAAGGTTCAAATCAGGAAATTATTCTTGCAAGGTAGAAGTAGGTGATAATGTTGTATTTTATATACAATAAGGATTATTTTTCCTTTAGTTTTTGTTAGTTTTGAGTAATTTTTATTAGTTTTTTCATTTTATGAATTTTAAGTGATTTCGAAAAAGTTTGAAAAGTTTAGGATGAATGTACGAAATGGCAGAAACCTGCACTGGCAGATGCATGCTCATGCAGGTGGTGATGCACATCAGTCCTTGAGTCTCTTTCTACACAGAATTTTGAAAACAGAAATCCACATGAGCAGGCGCATGGTCATGCGGAAAAGGTATAATGTTTAGGTTTCCTAAATGGCTTCGGATGCTTTATTCTCTTTCCTATTTCACCTAAAATTTGTATTTAGGAAATTTTATTATTTACCCTACTATATATAGGACATAATATTAGTATTCTAGGAGCACTCTTTGAATTCAGAGATTGTTCTAAGTTAGAGTTTTTCTTCTTCTTCTTCCTTAAAGACTTAAAACTCAATTGGATAGGAGATCAAACTCAAGACGAAGACACAATCCCGAGTTTGATTTCATTTTACTATATTTTCTTTTAGTTTCAGTTTTTATTTTCTCGATTTAATCATGAAGTAGATTTCTTTTATTAGAGAAAACATGAACTCTAAACTATAATGGGTATTGATGTTGATTATTGATATATGAGTTAATTTTATGCAAAATCATCGAGTTAAATGCTTATATGGATATTTTGTTGATTGAATTTCTTAATGATGTGTCGAATAGAGAAGTTAGGATTTTCAATTGATGAGATTTCAATGCATGATTATTAGGGTTTTGCATAACAGGTTTAATAATAAATTTGTTCGAATAGATAATCTGAAATTGACTTATGACATGTATTCGTGTTCCTAAATAAGGTCAAATAATTGGGTTTATTATATAAAGATTTCGAAGGAAGTGTCTGAATAAGAGTTTCATTTAAATATGAAATGTGATGTCCCTGAATAAGGTTAACCAGCCTTTAAAATTAACCTTCCAATCTTAACTCAGAATTCATTATCGAAATTGATATCTACGCAAGTTTAGGAAAATTGTGGACTCTAACGTTGTTTTATTGATTGATTCATCTTCAATTTACTATGGTTATTCAATTCTCTACAATTTTGGTTAGTTTTATATTTTTATTTTAATATACTCTCATCCAATTATTATTTCTCAAATAACGGTTTTCAATATAATAATTGATTCATAAAATTGGTCTCCATGGGACAATATTTGGATTCTCATATTTATATTACTGATACGACTAATGCATTTGCTAATGTTTTTTAGAACGCATCAAATTTTTGGTGCCGTTGCTAGGGACCAAAGATTTATTTAGAAATTAGTATATTGTTATTAGCTGTTAATTTGATAATTTACTTTTTTTAATTTATTTCTCTTCTATTTCAAGTTTTGCTAGTGTATGACCAGAAATTCTGAGGAGTTATTAGCAGAATCTAATCCTAAACCAGAACAAACTTGTCATTCAAGAAAAAGAGCAAACCGTAAACTCAACATGGCAGAAAATCAAAACAATCTTCTTGAAGGAGGTGAAAACAATAATGGCGCTAGAGGTGCTCAACCTATTCGCACCATGAAAGACTATGTCATGCCATCATTGGAAGGCACAAGTCCAAACATTTTGAGACCTGTTGTTCAAGCTAACAATTTTGATATCAAACCACCAATACTACAGTTGATCCAACATACTTGTCAATTTGGAGGATTGCCTAGTGAAGATCCACACCAACACATAACTAGTTTCCTCCAAATTTGTGATACTTTCAAGTACAATGGAGTTTCTGAATATACAAATACGTTGAGCCGTTTCCCTTTCTCTTTAAGGGATAAAGCACAACATTGATTACAATCACTACCACTGAACTCCATAACTACTTGGAATGTATTGGTGCAAAAATTCTTTAGTAGGTATTTTCCTCCTTTTAAAATTGCACAATTAATTAATGAGGTTGCTAAATTTTCGCAAGGAGATTTAGAGGCCCTATATAAGGCATGGGAGAGATACAAGGATATGCTAAGAAGATGTCGTCAAGATGAATTTTCTATTTAGCAGAAAGTACAAACCTTCCACAATATAATTAATAGTCAAGTTAGAAGCATTATAGACGCTTCATGTGGAGGTTCAATATATATGAAGTCACCTGAAAAAGTTTATGAATTGATAGAGGAGATGGCTGCCAACTCAAGGGAATGGGCTAGTGAAAGACAATCTACAAAGAAGACAGCTGGAATTTATACTATAGATGTTTTTACAGCATTAGCAGTTCAAATGGAAGCATTGAATAAGAATCTACGAGGGTTGCAATTGCAAAAATCAACTGTAGCGACAGCTATTTGTGATTCTTTTGGAGGAGGACACTCGAATTAAGAGTGTCAGGTAATACATTTGCTGCTAATAATTTTCCTGGACAAGCTAACTTTGTTAATAATTCTTGCAAGCAAAATGATCCCTTCAGTAATAATTACAATCCTAGTTAGAGAAATCACCCAAATTTCTCGTGGAACAATAATAAGAATCAAGGGAGACAACCACCACCAGGACTCCAACCTCGAGAGTATTCTCCACCACAAGAAAATAAATCTAACTTGGAAGAGTTGATGACAAGGTTTATTAACTCTACCGAAGGAAGGTTGCAAAATCATGAGGCTTCCATGAAGAATCTAGAGACAAATTGAACAGCTTGCCAATACTATTGCGAGTCGAACTCAAGGGTCATTACCAAGTAACTCAGAGACTAATTCCAAAGAGCATATCAAGGCCATTATACTCAGAGATGGGAAGGTGTTGGAGGAGCCAAAGCTAAAGGTAAAAACTGATAAGGTAATTCAATCAAACCCAATTGAGGTAAGTGTGGAAGAGCAAAGTAAGAAAAATACTAACTCTACAATTTTTAATACAAACTCTAGTGTAGATGTTAATAAGTTTCCTTACCCAGATAGAATTAGAGAGGAAAAAAAAGATGCTAAGTTTGCTAGATTTTTAGAGATCTTTAAGAAATTATAGATTAACATTCCATTTGTTGAGACTTTGATGCAGATGCCACAATATGCAAAATTTATTAAGAATATCTTTTCTAATAAGAGAAAGACTCTAAAGCATTAATAGATGTAAAGGATGGTAAATTAACTCCTAGTTTCAGTGAGGAGGAGATAGTCTTTGATATCAAGAAGGCAATGAAAAATCCTTCTATTAGTTTGGATGATATGTGTTGCGCAATTGGTATTATTGATGAGTGCGTAAATAAACAACAACAAACCATTCTAAAGGAAGAAAATTTAGAGAGATGTCTCATGCTATCAAACACAATTGAAGAGGAGGATCCTAACTTGAAAAAGGAAGTGATAGAGTTGGAAGGTGAATCTCTATCAGACGTTGTGCTAGGAACAAAGGAAGAGCCACATGTGGAGACAACAAAATGGGAGCTTAAGCCATATTTTCTAGGATGGTTCAATCCGGCAACCGAAGACTTCAAATTGAGAGACTGAGCTCCAAAAGAAAGTCAAGCTAACGACTATAACTTATAACTACTTCTCTACCCTTACATTTAATAATGTCTTTTCTTAGTTTTTAATTTTTAAGGAGTAATTACTCGTCGTTTTCAATATATTTTGTCAATCCTGAGTGTTATGTTTTTGTTTAAGCATGAGGTCGCTGCTTGGATTTGTCTCATGGGATAGTGTAAGTAAGTTTTTCATCACTTGGCAAGATTTTGGAGGTGTTAGACCTGACAAACAGAGTGGACCGCAAGCTGCATGAGTATCAGCATGGTTATGCAGTCACTCAGGCACATTCAGACTTAACCAGGAAAGGGAGTTGATCCACAAAAGATGTAATAGTAATATAGGAGTTGATCCACTTATACCATTTCTCTCTAAAGCCCATTCTCGTTAGCATATATTCAACAAATCTCCAATTTACGTGATCATATGCCTTCTCTATATAAAGCTTGCATAAAATCCCTTCTCTATTCAGAAATAGCAAATTATCTACTACATCACTAGCCACTAGTGCCACATCCATAATCTGTTTTCCACAAAAATATGTTGACACTCATCTATCACTTTATCCATCATTTTGTCATTTTTCTGGCTAACATCTCCGTGATAAGCTTGTAGACACTCCCAACTAAGCTGATAGATCGGAAATCCTTAATCTTAGCTACCCCCTCCACCTTAACAATCTCTAAGAGCCACACTATGGACGACCGCTCTAGTCCATTAGCATACCCACTGGGGCCTTCTCATTCCACCGAGAATTCACCAAATCAATAAAATCCATTAACTTCCACAGCCCCAGCATAGGTCATTTAGGTCAAGGCAAAGAGATAAATTATTAATTGTGGGTCACAATAGGAAAATTTGAGAAATACGCAGATAAGCTTCTTCCATATCAGAGAAACCTAGATTCTGTTATGAAAATCTCATCCCTTCTAGAGCTTGACTACCCTTCAAGGGTAAATCCCTAAGGTTGAGACCACACAGTTTACAAAATTCCTGAGAACACAGAGAAGAAGCATTGCCACCGGAGCTCTCATGCTACAAAATTACCACATTAAAATTGCTACCATTCAACAGCCCATTCCAAGTCCAACAACATTAAGGTCATCCCACATCAATTCTGATCCAACCGCTCATCAATGCCATGGACACCAGAGACGATCCATCTAAAGTTTGGGCTCCTAAATATTTCAGAAAAAAAAAATGTTTGAGCTCCTAAGAAGGACCTCATGAAAAATAGAAACCTTCAACTGATGCTTCTCAATACTGCAGTTTACTATCTTTCCATGTAATCAAAATACCACCAGCTGTTCCTATTGTAAGAAAATCAAGACATCTTAATCACACATATCCCAACTGCTTCTCACTAGAAATCAGACATCTCCAGCACTTTAGTTTCCTAAAGAGGCACTACATCTCCCTTCCCTTAATCAGAGCCCCTTTAATGAAAGCTATTTTCCTAACATTGTTGATGGCGCTCACTTCCATGAAATAATACGACTAATCATGAAGAATTGCAAATAAGCAGATTTTTGTTAACTCTTGCCTCCCATCCTGTCCTCTTCTCCTCATAATTACTGAGCATTCTAATTCTTTAAGTTCTCTACTCACACTTCTTTTTCTGCTTGCCTCTTCTTTCAACCTTAGCAGTGATTCCCTCTATACAGATATGATCTTATATATCTGCTTTCCAAAACGTAGGTGCTAATGTGCAAAATTTTCACTATAATCCTTCTAGAAAAGTAATTTTCTAAACTAACAAACAAGTTTTCTTATAAATCGGAAATAGAATATTGTTCTCATTTGTGTTCTCAAAAAATTAAAGCTAGTTAAACCAAACACATTTATTTCCTAATCCTTGAAATTCAAAAAGCACTTGTGGGTTTTCTGGCATTCCAAAACATAGTGAAAATGATGTTTTCTGAAAAAATAAAAGAAAATTAAGAACATTTTTCTAAAACCAAACAGGAACTTAGAATGCCATTAAGAATGAGAATAACAACCTATCAGACATAATGAAACACAACAAATATTTCAAGTATAAGCAGAAAATCATGAAGAAAAAGCACCGGATATTTTGAGGTCATTTTAACAAGAAGCAACAACTTCACAAAGTGGTGGCCTTATGAACTTGTTTAGATTCTTTGTGAAGGCTACATGTGTCTTACTTGATGAGTCCGGCCAGTGATTGGTTCACACTGTACAATGCTATGAGTTCCATTTGTGCATATCCTAGTAAATTTTGTACGTGCAGCCTTTCCCTTGACAGGTTTATCACGAAAAGATTGGCCTTCCTACATAAAGAGAATTTGACTTTGATTCTGTTAGCCAAAAAAGAAAAAAAAAAATAACTCCTTATGTCAGTTACCTCCTAACAGCATTCAAATTCCTGATCTGATCATTAAGCAAAGTGCAACACTTAATAAGGTGAGAAAGGAATTCTTAATGAAAAGCACTCAGGACTGCATGACATTGTACAAACTCTAAACACTACTTTTCCTTTCTAGACAAAAGGAAAGGAACTGTAACATACAGATTATGAGGTCCACAGATATATTTATTTCAAAAAAAAAAAAAAAGGTCCACAGATACACCAAATCAGTCACGTCCTCATTAGAAACAGGAGCAAATAAATATTCCAAAACAGAAGAACTGGCACTTATCCAATGTAACTAAAGAGAGAATAAACTGCTAGAGTTGTTTTCTTAAAGTATGCTCTGTAAGACTTAGGATCCACCAACTGACATGAAAACTATATGTCTTAGCATTAACTTGAAGGAGAAATTGATAATCAAAAATCCAGTTCCAAAAATATAAAAAAATCCAGGACAACTAAAGGGGGCATTATGTAGCTGGGTTGAAATTGTTCAATAACTTGAACTAAAGCCCTGTATCAGTATCATTGGGCAACCATGAAACTAAAAGTGGGCATACTATTGCACAGGTTCAGCCCTCCATCCCAATAAGTCACACTTATCATCCCTTTTATTCTTGCCCTCTCACCTCACAGTTGAAGCAATTGTAAATCATCATAAGTTTATAATTAGAAGGAATGCAAAACCTCACCTCCGCAGTACTTTTTCCTTCTCTAGCATTGTAATTTATGTTAACATCAACAACTTTCTGAAAGAAAAATTCACATAGATGTCAAACCAGGAAATAATTAATCTTAAAAATACAGGATACCATATATGGTACTAACTGTTGAAGTTTCATCAAACTGAAACTCAGTGAATTACTGATAATTTATTGAAGGCCAGATGCTACGGGTTCCTCAAATTCAACCACAACAAGGTCAAGTCACTCTGCTTTCAAGCAGTACTTTGCACCCAGTATCTCCGTCATGTAGTTAAGCTAAAAGTTCAATTATGTCAACATCACAAATGATTATCAATTTGAGTAGTTGATGTAGTAGCCAATGAATTTATTTGACGGTACGCCTTACCATAGCAAAACTTTTTATATTAGTGGCAATGCATAAAATAAAATTGCCTTCACTGTTTCTGTAGAAAAGTCTTTAAAAATAAAATTACCAAGTATAAGAATAAGATATGAAATTTATATGAAACAACAATAAGTTAAAACATTAAAATCAATAACATGTAATAACAAAATTTTTATCAGAAAATTATTTAAGCAATGAAGACAAGTAGTTTTTATTGTTAAAACCTTATCGAACAATAAAAAATATTTTTTATCAGGACATAATCAGAATACTGGGAAACAAATAGGAGCATTTTCTTTTAAGGTTAGTGTAAACAACAAAAAGAAAGGGGTGGCCTTTAGTTGGCCTGGTGCAGTGCCACAAGCCGCAATCACTAAAAAATGCTTTAAAAAACACCACCTTGGATCATGAATTTATGGCAAACCCCAGAAGAATTAAGATAAGTTGGTTGCCAATAACAAAAATGATTAGATCAAAAACAATTCTCATGATGCAAGTTAAAGGTTTAAAAAGAACAAAGTTCCACCCTTGACCTGATTAAGTATTCTAGAACAATTTTGAAACAGAGTAACATCCATGAAAATCTTTGATGTAACAGGTTATGCAAAGACATGAAGTGTGACTGTTTGTCCACTTTCCTACAATTTTTTGAGATAATTTTTTTTTTTTTTTGAGATAATCCACTTCCCTACCATTAGTTGGAAATTGTTTCAAAAGTAGTAAATATGACAAAATATACCTCATCCTCTGGAAATACCCCTATGACTCTTGCAATATACTGCTTTTGCACCATGCCGGCTTCAATCTGCAAAGATCACATGGTGCATTCAGACATACATTAAATTTGTGGAAAAAGTAAGCAACTTTATTGCGATAAAGAACAGTGAGGTTCAAAATGACAGTTCAAACTGCTGTGTCCCATAAAGGGCACCATAAGTTAAAAGCTTCTTTCAGACAGATAAGATTTCATATAATCTACCCAAATTAATTGCTCCTCTTCTTTCTAGTTTGTTGGATTCAAGGAGAAAGTGGTATGTAATAAACCAAATAGTTGTCACTTACGAAACCTTGTGATCAAGTAATAGCTAAACAGAAGTAAACATGGACTTCACATTTGCATAACTCTATATTAACCTCACACACTCGGCTTATAATCAGTCAAGCAGTATATGTGCAAGAATAAGCACACACAAGCCAAAAGAAAAAAGAGATAACATGCAGATCTTTCTATCAACAGGTCATAGGAGTAACACAGGCAAAACTATCAGAAACTTGTATACTAGCCATACAGATTGACATTGGTAATATGAAAATCAAAATCAGAAACTTCAGCAATAGATTTATCCTCTCAGTATGTTTGGGGAAATGAAGGACAGGATAATTCAGAGTCTCCTCCATATGGTTCATTCTGATCACTCCTCGAATTGCCTGGACATGGAAGGCATGATACAGGATTTTTTTGGTACCATTTTTTGTGAGAACAAGATTATGGGTAGGGCTCCTTTCGAGTCATCGGCTCCATTAACCAATTGGTCTCCTGCTCGGAAAAGGGATTTCTAAAGGTCTTGCTTCATAAAGTGGTGCATAATGGATTATGCCTAAACAGATTACAAATAATAATTCTTTTAAATATAAAACTACATTACTATTTAAAAATATAATATTATAGTTTTAGTAACTAAAGAGTTTAATTCTTATTAGTATTTTCCTATTTGTATTAAAATTAGTATTCTAATATTATTAGTATTAGTTTATTATTCTTACTAGGATTAGTATTCCTAATTCTACTAATTTACTAATTTTTAATTTAATTCTAGGTAGGAAAAATTATTTAGAGATTATTAAAATAATTTTGTAATTTCACTAATTAATCATCCAAGTATTCAATAATAAATTTTTGAGAAATTCTCATAGTTGATTGTATGATTCAATCAACCTAAGGCATGATGCCTAAAAACCCTAGGTATAATATCTAGGTTTTCTCTAATTTCTTAGTAGACAAATTATCAATTTGGTATTCAAGCTAAAAGTATCCTATACCTAGATTCTTTTTTGAGAAAAACTCTATACCTAGATGCTTAAAATCCTACACCAGAAAACAGTCCCAAACTCATTGGAAAAAGAATTCAAAAAAACTGTAAAATAATCGTCAGCACCGTTCAATAGGCACCTGCCGAAGGTGATCAACACCGCCAGCACTACCCACTCTAGAAGGGCCCAACCGGCCTACCCCGAAGCCCCACGGCAAAACTCCACTGGAAACCGCCACTCGCCAGTGCAAGCCCCCATAGCCGCTGCCTCGCACGAATCTAGATTTCTGTGCCGTCATGTCCTACACTGGCCTCCGATCTGAGACCATCACCTCTGGTTGAGCCAACTACCAAACAGCCACTGCCATCCAGTGACCAGATGAGTGGGCCATTTTGTTCCGTGATCTGTTTTAACTTTTTGAACTAGGTTTAACCAAATTGGTCAACCCAGACCAGCTTATTCTCTCTCAGACCAGTTTCAGTAGCTCGAAAGGACATATTTTTATCTACTTTTCTTGTTTGAAGTACCTTTTGCAAAAGTGAGTAATTGGAAAAATTTTAAAGCATGTGGAACCATGAGGAAGAGAGTGAGTCATCATCAAAAGATAATAGGATTGACAAGTCTTTCTTGATTGTAATTGAGCACAATTGTGCAGTTAACATAGAAAAAGATCCAAAGTATTCTCTAATTTTCCAAACTGTAGCTCATTCTGAAAATAAGTACAAGAAACTTATCATTCACAAAGAACGTTGCAGAAATCTTGTTTCAATATCTACAGTTGAACGACTCAATCGTTGAACACAATCACATCCCCAGCCACATAGACTAAGTATGGATGGATAAATCGAGCATTTTGGTAATTGAACAATCTTGTTTCTATTTGTCATGCTCCTTGTAGTGATCTAATCTTGTGTGATGTAGTTCCTATGATGTTCACACATATTCTTCTAGGTCAACATTAACTTTGTGATCGAAAAGCTCAATATGATGGGATAACTAACATTCATTGTTTTATACACTGCATAAAAGATAAAGCTTTAAAATCTCCAGCTACAGAATAAATGAATAAATATAAACAACAAAAGCACCTTCAATCAGTGGAAAACATAAAGAAAATGAGTCCATCGATGTTGAGGTTATTCAAGATTTTTCAGTACCTACGGAGAGTTTTATAGAAGTTCAATGCAAAGAGGAACCTAACCCAATAATTAGGACTTAATGATTTTCAACTCAAGAATGAAGTTGAAGCACAAATTGGTCAACAGGTTGATATCATCCTACCATCAGGATTCCACACTCATAAACAATTATGTGTTTTCATCATATATTTTTTTCAAGAGAATGACCAAGCAAAAAAGTTCCTTAATTTTTACAGGAAAGCGTGAGTATCAAGTTTTACATTATTCGCAACTTCAAAACTCGTGGGTGAACTTTCTCCAATCAGAGGAGAATGATACAGAATGAGTTATGTCTAAAAAGATTAGAAATAATAATTATTTTAAGTGTCAAACTATCATACTAGTTAGAAAGTACAATATTATAGTTTTAGTAACTTCAAATTTTTTTTTCTTACAATGTTTTCCTATTTGTACTAGAATTAGTATTTCTAATATTATTACTATTAATTTTTAATTCTTATTAAGATTAGTATTTTTGATTCTACTACTTTATTATTCCTTAATTTAATTCTACTTTTAAAAAAAAGTACTTAAAGATTATTATAAATAACTTTATAATTTCACTTATTGATCATCTAGGTATTTAACAATAATTTTTTAAGAATTTTTCATAATTGATTGTGTGACTCAATCAACCCTTGGATGTGATGCCTAAGAGCTCTATGTGTGATATGTAGGTTTTCCCCAATTTCTTAGTAGGCAAAGTAACCTAATTTGTCCTATAGCATAAAGGGTGACCAAGAAACTCTCTATTAAAAAAGCAAGCTAAAATAATAGAGAAAGGAGTGGTTTTGATGTGTTGATGCAAAACGCGATGCTTCATGCACGGATAAGGACCGTGGACAAAAGGAAAGCAGTCCCCAATCCGACCGAGGAGAGGGAGAAGACATGCCAAGGTCTGGAAAGGGGCAATCCATCAAGCTAAAGCAGTCAATAATATCTTTGTACTCATTTCTCTTAGCCATAAGATGTCAATTTGCTTTCTCTTCAAGAACTATGCCATAAAATAAGAAACTCTCCCTTGATTTTCCTTTTTAAGCATTTCTCTCTCTACACTCAAGTTCTCTGCATGACGGATCTGTCAGTTAAAGGTTCCACTTAACCTAAACTTTTACACTATGTTTGGGGAAAAAAGTACTAAAAAAATGGAGAGGAAAAAAATGAAAGGAATAGAATGATTTTAGAGGAAGGGAGGGGAAGGTGTTTCCTTTGTTTTGATAACTAAAAATTGAAAATGTAAAGGAAACAAAAGGATTGTTGTAATGTTTGGTTTAGCTTTATAAAGGAAAGGGAACTATTTGTTATTAGAAAATTGTCAATAATACCTTTTATAAATAGAATAACAAGTAAAGTTGTAAAGATAAAATAGAGTCTTCTCTTTGAAATTCTTAAGTCATTTCTTTTCTCTTCCATTCCCCAAATTTGAAGGAATGAAAAAGTTAGAATTACAAGGGAATGGCAGAGGTACTCAGTATCTCTCTCTTTTCTTTACTAATTATTATATTTTATCCAAACAAGGGAAAAGAGATTGAGCATCTAATCCTTCCTTTCCTTTCCCTCCTCTTCCCACAATCCAAATATAGTTAATTGAATGCAAAAGAATGATAGTTTTTGTTTTTTTCTCATAAGATTTTTCATATATCACCTGTTGCCTAAAGAGATCTGCTCTAGTAGCATTTCTGGCAAAGATGAGTAGTCCAGATACAAGACGGTCCAACCGGTGAATAGCTAACACAATGGTGTCAAGGGAAAATTGTTACAGCAAATGATCAAAAGACAAATTTCGCGAAACAATTAAGTAGAACAAAATACGAGTCAATTTTGTTCACAAACATAGAAAACCTGTTGAGATCTTTCTATTTATATTTATGATATCTGCTTAAAGGCATTGTGTGGATACGAAATAAAGGTGCCAACCCATGCTCTGCCTGAAGGATGCCAACAACAGTGTTCTTACGATATTGACCACATGGATGCACCTACACAATAGTAAGAACATACAAATTTAAAATTTCAGAATAGACAACAAATTCAGAAAAAATTAAAAAAAAAAAGGAAGTTTGATATTCTATTTATTATGGTAATTAACACAAGCATAAGGATCATGGAAGAACTTATATTACACATCTATTATTCATGATTTGCTGCAGGAAAATAATCTAATTCCAAAAGAATTACATATATTCTAGATTCTCGCAATAAACAAAATAGAGCAGCCTTTTTTGAACTAGAACTTCAAATTCCCCCAATATTACAATCTTACAACAATGACATAAGTTATGAGGAATAAAATTTTATTCAATGACAGAAAAAACAACATAGGATTTACATTGAAAGAATAACAACTCAAACTCAACCTAAGATAAGAAACATGTTTCATGACTTTCACAGAAATGATAAACATTTAACAACCTAAACTCCTATGCTCATATGCTCAACTGATGGCACAAAGGAGGACACAAAATCAATTGTGACTTACTGGAATAGATGCTGGCTTGCAAACTGTGAGCACCTCTGGTTCTTTCTGGAGAATTGTGATATCCCAAGCCATAACAGGGGGTTCATGCCTGAAGCCTTTGAGATATCAGTAAAAATATCAAGGCAAGGGTACTGAAATCTTAAAAGAAAAAATATTCAGAATTTCAAGTTGGCAGAACAGGAACAGAAAAAAGAACCTACAGAAGCAATTAGCACTGCAAGTTTTGCTGCTTACTTTGGGAGTAGAGACCAAAATAAGGAAGCATATTACAGATAAAGAATGAATTCAAAATAGGGCCAGCAAAGGGCAAGGTAAACCTGTGTAAGAAGTGGCTTATCTTTTGTGATGATTTAACTATGTATGAAACAGGCACCAGTTCCCCATCGACTTGTATCCGTCCACATTTGACAGCACTAACCTAAAGTGATACACATCATAAATTTACAGTCACTATAATAAAAAGAGATGTATCAAGCACTAAAGTTAGTTAAAAATGCAGCCATTCCACATGGTCAATAAAGCATT
Organism: Carica papaya; assembly: GCF_000150535.2. Next base: position 2,825,185 of record NW_019014688.1, read on the forward strand.
CATGCGAGTAGCACAGATTAATGAAACACATTTCAACATACAGTTTGCACAATCACATAAGCAAGGTAGCAATTTAATGAAGGTTAAGGGTTAGGAAGAAGCTAAAAATTTTTGTGAAACTTATTTGAAAATTCACAATATGGTAAAATTAATTTTAAGTATATATTGTACTAACACTTAAAATTCTCTCTGAGCTAAATTTTTATTATTTTCCAGTAAAATTTTCATGCTTTTAGTTTAAACGGATTCCAAAAAAAAAAAATCTAAATTTGCTCCACACTAATAGAGTTAAGTTGATGAATCTTCTTAAAGATTAAGCCTAATCGACAGAGAGAAGACAAATATGAGCAAGCAGGTGCGTTTGATACGGTCAATTGACGCGCATTTAACTAAATAACCAGACTAAGCAAAACAGCAAAAACAGGAGTGACTAAACAAAATTTAATACGTAGTAATCATAAGGTCGGCCTTTGAACTCCTCGGCGAACAAGTCCACTATTGTTTTTCCCGTCCAGCGATTCTTAACCTGCAGCACACAGATTACAGCATAATCACGCATTCCGAACAACTAGGGTTTAATAATTGTTTTTTCATAATAATATGAGAAAGAATCAAAGCTGTTATTAGTTTACAACATAAAGGAGCAAATCAAACACAGTTACTGACATGACAGATGAACTCAAAGTAGTACGGTCTAACATGACGCCTCCCTGCACAATTCCCGCCAGAAATTGAATTTCCTCCCCATAATTATCCAAACTAAGCAGGTCCTACATCCAGATTAGAGAACTCTAATTGATCTTATGCTTGCATTTACCGTTGTGAAAAATGTAGTCCTCTTTCTGCGGCGGATTTGCTGGGGTTTGCCAAACTATCTCCATGTCGTTGTTATTGTTGCTGCTGCTGCTCTGATTGTTTTCTTCTCTCTTTCTCTTCATTTTGATTTTCTTTTTTTTTTTTTTTTGGGCGCTTGCGGGTTTGACTCTTTCGACTTGAGGGAAGAAAATGAACTGTGGTAGAATAAAACGCCGAGTCAAACGGCGCCGTTTTCATAAGAGGGGGAGAGAAGAAAGTAAAAGCGGTTACGTAAGAAGTACGGAGACTTAAAAAAACAGTAAAACTGCGACGTTTTACGGTTGGTGTGATGCCTTTGGCCACACTTATTGTCGTCTTCACTTCACCGAAACACACCGAACCTTGAAAAACAGCCAAATACAAGACGCTCAACTTAATAGTCAGCTGCTGATAATCTGGTTAGCTTTCTGAATCTTTCTCTTTTCTTTTACGATTAATATTCTCGAAGTGGTGCTAATTATCAAGTTCCTTATTTAGATCGTTTTTAAGTTTTTGCCCTTACAGATCTCTCCTCTTAATTCGCTTGTTATTGGATCGTGTGGAGTTCTGAGTTGAGATCTGATGAGGTGGTATCTAATCGATTCGTAGAAGGGGCTTAAAACGTGGAGGCGAGTTGTCGGTGGATGAAGGGAGAAAGTCAACTGAAAATGCCGGAGGAAGGCTTGGTTGACATAAAGTTCAGGTTGTACGATGGGTCCGACATCGGTCCCTTCCAGTACTCGGCAGCTTCGACGATCGATGTGCTCAAGCAAAGGGTCATCACTGATTGGCCCAAAGGCTAGTTTTGCTCACCCGCCGAATTCTTTGTTGCATCGTTATTTTTCTCCCTTAATTTATTCTTTAAATTCCGTGTTTTATACTTGTGTTTGTTTGCCTTCTCGTTAACTTTCTTTTGAGGATGTTGATTTTTTGGTCAATTTAGATGCTCAAACTGAGTTTTGGTTCATTTTTAGAAAAACCCATCTGGTTTACTCGGGCTTATTGATTTTGGAAGAAGAAAGATGGTAATTCTGCTAAGATATTATTCTGTTTTATTGTGCAAGTTGAAGATTTTATGGTTGATCTGTTTTTTAAATAATATATCCATTTGTTTAAGCTTTTTGAGTTTGTATCTATGATCTATAGGGACAGAAAAGCCAGTAATATCACTATTGGTTGAAAATTTTGTCTATAAATGCTTTTTTCTTCCCTTTTTTGGTTCTCTGTTAGGTAAAACAATTATTCCTAAGGGTGTAAATGAGGTGAAACTGATAAGTTCTGGTAAAATTTTGGAGAACAACAAGACTGTTGGTCAGTGTAAGATGCCTTTTGGTGACCGAGAGATTGCTGGGGGTGTTATCATAATGCATGTTGTTGTACAGCCGTCTTTAGCCAAAACTAAAACAGGTATTTTCTATCTTTATCCTATTAAAGATTTGTTGGAGTTAATCTGTTTATGTAATTCTTAATATCTTCCATGACTTTTCAGCTTATAGATGAATGACTGTTTTATGCTCTCTCTTGCATTGTGTGGAACGTGTTGTATCAACTGGTAAGAACCAACATAAGAGTTGGTTCTATAAGATTTTAGAACCTCTAAATCCCATTTGTCCTTCAGTAAGGTGAACAACTGGCTCTTAAAATTCATTGTTAAGTAGCATGTCATTTTAATAAATGACTAGTGGTTGGCAGACCTACCTGGAGGTGACAATCAATAAGAACCAACATAAGGTGGTGCTATAAGCTTTTAAGACCTGCTTCTGAAATAAATCCCGGTTGTGCTTCAGTTAGGAAAACATTGAACAATTGGCTCTCAACATTCATGTCACTTTAACAGTCATGCAAACCTACAAGAGGATAGCGTTTGCTCTTCTTCAATTATAACAGACTATCCTCACCCTTGGATCTTTATCTCCTCATCTTTATCCAAGGATTCTATTGTGTATGCATATGGGTTGAAACTGGAGTTTGACAGAAGTGAAAGCTATTTTAGTCATTAGTGAGAAGGGTATTATATTGAAACTTTGAACATCATCACTCAATGTAATAGTGCGAACCCTGTGATGCTGTTAATGCTTGGGGTATTGTGTAAATAAGAGGAACTAGCCTGTTACCTATTTAGCCTTCCGATTCTGTTATAGCTGTGTTCTACAGTATCTTGTTCCTTTTTGGTGGAAAGTCAGCAATGCAAAGTCAGCTGCCGAAAAATTAAATCAAATAGAATTCCTGAATGATGGTAAGCGATTAGGGAGAAATGAGTTCATGAATCTAGATTTCCTTAGTTCTCTCATCTTTCAAGCATTTGATTGTGCCACTAATTTAGTGAGGCAGCTGTATCTGACTAGAGTTTAGACAATCTCAAATCTGTCATATGAGAAGTTAAGACTTGTTAGATTAATTAACAGAATGAAAAGCACTTGAAGAGTTCTGCCAAGGACATTGGGTTATTTTTTTCTTTAATGAAAGGGCATTGTTCAATTATTGCATCTATTTCCTTACTTGTACATTCTGATTTTGGTTGAACAGAAAAGAAGGTCGATAATCCACCCAAGAAAGTTGTCTGCTCCTGCTCCATATTATGAAGTTGACTGTATGGAGTTTTACCCTCATATCAATTCTTCAGATACAGAAACATTTTCTTTCAAAGCTCAGTGTATCGATGCAGCATTCATGTGTAGAAGTGCTCAGTGGCGGGGTGATGTACTTCATGTATCTTTTTCTTTTTTCAATCTTTGTATAGACGACTCCTTGTAAAAATACCATTTGCGATCAAATTTCTGAAAGAAATAACTGTGTATTAACGACGACTTACTTGCTGTTGAAACTATTTTCTGAAAGCTCTCTTCCCGTGTAAGTCCTCCAACGAGTTATGATCATCTATGTCATAAATACTGTTATATTTATCCCAAAAAAAATTGAAAATTAGGTTATTGCTAATGATTATTAGACTTCAATTCATTCAGATGAGTAGAACTTCTTTCAAATCTCAAAAAAAAAAAAAAAATTTGATGAAATTTTATATGAATTGGTTTTACTTGGAATCCATTTGAAATTAATACTTCATGTTTAAACAACTCAAGCATCAAAAGTAAAATTTTATCATTTGTTAGCATTGATCTGCACGCTATACCAATTGTGTGGTAATAAATGATGGCTAAGATAGTAAGAAATGACAGCCATAATGATTAAGAAAAATAGTGATAATATAATTAAAAGTATAGGATGTGGATAATACCTTCAAGTAGCTAAATATATTGTGGAAAGATCTTTAACATCAAGTAATTGGTCATTTCCATTATCTACTATGTAAGATTCTTGGTTACTAAGAACTGAGGATCCAAGTAATTCAAAAAAGAAGTGGGGATCTAAAGAAGCTCATCCAATTATCTAAGATTTCCGCAGGTGATCCATAAGTTGCAAAAGGATTTTCCTTACATCCTCAACAAGATTATCAAGGCATGGGAAAAAACTTACTGGTCATGTTTAGAAATTAATGAAGTTATATATCGTAATATTTTTAGATTAATATTATCACTAAAATTATTTAATTTATCTGATATGATAATATCATAGTTTAAGTTGAGAACTCAAATTTTAAAATTTATTGTTATAATAAGACAAGTACTACAATTTTTGTTAAAGGTCTTTGAGAAATTGTTTAAATTGAGGATCGAAATCTATTAATTATCAAATATGACCTACTAAGAGTTTTTTTTTTGTTTTCTTAATGGAAACCTATTTAAGATTTATGGTTTCCGTCTATAGTAAATTTTACAACTGGTTATCTATTTTGTATTTAAATTATTCTGAATACAATATCTATTTCTTCATTGTAAATCCTTCAAATAGTTGTAACTTTTTGTTTTCACATTATTTTCTGACATATTTATGTCTTTATGTTGAACATACATACATATATATATATATATGGCTCTTTTTCTATGTAAAATACTAGTATGAATATTTTCTTTTAATCTTTTTAATTTTCACTTTTTGGTTTATCTTATTCTTTTGAAATAACATGTTAATTTACTTTTCCTTTCATATAACAATCATCTGTTTTTCTCCTCCACCATTTACTGTTTGCCTTTTCTTTCTTCCAATTTTAGCTATGAAAAAAAGGGTATGCAGGTTTTTAGTTTTTAATATGTAGTTAACATTTTAATTAATAATTTATTAGGTTATGTTTATTTAGATTTATATTTTGTACATATTTACTTTTAAGTAAAATTATTAGATTATCCTTTTTTCTTATTTTTATTAGTTATATACGAAGATTATTCACGCTGATATGACTTAGCTAGTTAACAAGTGTTACTTCAGTCTATATAGTTACCTATAGTTAGTTTGTTAAGAGTTACTAAGCTGAAATGTCAGTAACCGTTTTTTTCTTTTTTTTTTGTATATAAAGAATACTTGTCCAAACTTTGTTTACAGAACAAAAGATTGATTCTCTTCTTTTTCATCTGGTAATGAATTTATCATGGTATCAAAGCAATTGATCCAGCTTTATTGAATTTTTTTTTTCTTTCTTGATTACTGGTCTTGATAACTTGCTTCTATAATGGAGGAAAATAGAATGCAAGATTTGAATGCTAATATTGGAATTGAAAGAGCAACTGAGAACATAAGTAATGAAGAAGGAGATCGAAATCTTTTTGTGTTGCAAAACTCAGATAATCCAGCGATGATTCGAGTTACTAATCCACTTACAGTTAACAATTACCTCTCTTGGACACGAGCTATGAAGATTGCTTTAGGTGCAAAGAATAAACTAGGTTTCATTAATGGTAAACATGTTATGCCTAAGGTTGATTCAACAGATTATGAGAAATGAATTCGAGTAGATTGTACGGTGACCTCATGAATTTTGAATTGCATTTCAAATGATATAGTTGAATCTTTCCTTTACACTAGTTCAGCTATGGAACTATGGTCGGAGTTGAAAAAAATACAATGGTCCCTTATTGTATCAATTACAAAAGGAAATTGCTTCTATAAGTCAAGATAATATGTCTATGGTGCAGTACTTTACAAAGCTGAAAAAATTATGGACGAATTGAATGTGTTGATGTCAATTCCACAATGCATATGCGGTGCATCAAGGTCATTGCTGATATTACTACATCAAATAGATTGATTCAGTTCTAGATGGGGCTCAATAACTCGTATAACAATATCAGAAACCAAATATTAGTTATGAATCCTCTACCTACAATCAATAAGGCTTATTTGATGGTATTATGGGTGGAAAAACAAAATGAAGTTCACAGCAATTATTCAGAACATGTGGAACAGAATGCAATGCTTGCAAGAATACATAATTATAAAAGAGATGGAAATATTAGTCAATCAGGTAGAGTAGGCAAAGGAGGTTGAGGCTTATTCAAGAAAAGATCAGATTTACATTGTGATCACTGTAATCATGATGGTCACACAAAGAATAATTGTTTTAAGCTACACGGATATCCTGACTGGTATACAGACAAGAATGAGCAAAGAACACAAACTGGAGGCAAAAACTATATAAATGCAGTTGACTCGCCAATGGATATGAATAAAGGATTAGTAAACGAGGAAGTAACAAAGTTCATGAAAGGAAAGGTTGTGCAATCTGATATAGTAAATTTTGCTCATCTCAAAGATTTACAGGTAATGTTATTCTTCATGCATTGAATTCAATTGAACATTTTGAATTAAGAACCTGGATAGTAAACACTGGTACATCTAATCATATATGTGTGGATATAATTTTAATAACCTCACTTATTCTAATAACCAAACCTACACCAGTTTGCTTGCTAAATGCTTCCATTAAACTTGTTCACCATACAGGAACTGTGCATTTAATTGAAAAGCTTGCCTTAACCGATGTCCTTCATATACCTAGTTTCAAATTTAACCTGTTATCTATGAATAAATTATCTGAAACAGACTGGATAAAATTTATTTTTTATCCAAAATGTTGCACTTTATAGGACCTGAAGAATGATGAAATCTTGGTTGTGGGAAGAGCGATGTTCAGACTCTATATTTTGGACAGACATCTTTTTATCTAAACCCATTAAATTTTTTTTTCCTTCTATGACTAGACTTACTAAACTCTTTTTTCTGCTCTTGTTGATCAATCTAATGCTAGTTCTGTTACAAATGATTTCTTCTTATGGCATTATAGACTACGACATACCTCTACTACTGTCATGGATAACTTGCCTTTTGTAATAAAGATCAAGAGCATAAACTGTGATATATCTTCAATGTCTAAACAGCTAGACTTCATTTCCTGTCAGTAT
>NW_019014688.1:2846617-2865962 GCF_000150535.2 Carica papaya
GTAAAACTTTGAAGTGGCGAGGACTGACTCAAGATGTGTAGGCATTCTATTAATCAAGAATACGGTTGTTTCAAAAGCATCAAAGCAATATTTCAATGGCACACCCGACTCGGCAAGGAGAGTGAGACCGGTTTTATTTATATGCCGATGTTTTCTTTCAGCTCGTCCCGTTTTGAGCTGATGAATAGGGACATGAGTATCTAATCTTAATTCCATTATTTTAAAGAGTTTGGGCCAAGCCAATGAATTCTCCTCCCATGTCTGATTGAAGACACTTTATTTTCTTTACAAACTGGGTGTCTGTTTGGTGTTTGAACAGAGTAAAGACCTAAAAAACTTCTAATTTTTGTTTCAGTGGATAAAGCCAAGTGAATCGACTGTAATCGTCAATGAAAATTACATAGTACCTATGGCCTGAGCATGAAGGGAGAGCAGATGGTTCCCAGACATCGGTATGAAAAATTTCAAAGGGTGTTTTTGCATGTGATAACGACAGAGAGCAAGAAAGAATATGGGACTTGCCCAGTTGACACGCATCACAAAAGATGTTTTCATTGAACTTAAATGGTTCATTACATATTTTTAAGATGATAGATAAGGTTTTTGAAGATGGATGTCAGAGTCTTCTATGCCACATCAGTGTTTTTGATTCAAGGGTTTAGTTGTTTTTGCTAGTGATTAAGGCTTGACAGGAAAGATGATAAAAAGAAGTTGTTCTTGAGGAGCCCAAGCAGTATAAGCCGTCTTTAAGCTTCCCTAGAAGTAGCACCTTACCTATGGCTTTGTCTTTCACAAAACAAGAGGATGAGTTAAAGATAACTTCAACATTGTTAAAGGAGATAAGTTGAGAAATACTTAGTAAATTATTATTGACTTTTGGTACATGTAGCACTTTGTTTAGGGTTAATTTTCTGTTTCGGGGAGTGTAAATGTTTATCTTACCAATGTATCTGATAGGCATTTTCTCACCATTTCCAATCATGAGACTTTCACTTCCTTCATATTGTTGTTTCGACTGCAGTATGTTTGCATCTCCAGTTACATAATTGTTAGCACTACTGTCAACATACCAAAATGGATCTTCAAGGTTATCTTCGGGAGTGGCCAAAAAGGTTGAGCTTTGATAGGCCTTTGGGGAGTTTTCTGAGAAGGTTCCCATATAGCTGTTGTCATAGCGATAATAGTAATGAACGGTAGTGTGTCCAATTTTGCCACACGCTTGGCAGATTCGTCTGGAGTTACCACTGAGTCTTACTCCTCTTTTGGTGTTATGAATACCTCTTCTGTTAAAGGAGCTGTTGCGTCCTCCTCCTCTATTAATCGATTGAGAAGGTGAGTTCTGATGAGTTCTGTTATTTCTGAAACTAGAAAATGTGCCAAGGAATGTTCGAGGTTTAGAGCGGCCGTTGTTATATTGAGTTATTCCAACCGTCTTTCATAGTTGAGCAATCGAGATTGAAGTTCGACCTAACTTATGCTTTCTTTTTCCGTTATTTGGCACACGAGTGAGTTGTATTCAGAGGAATCTAAGCCAGAAAGAACTTGAGAGGTGAGATCTTCCAGTGTAATAGGGTGTCCTGATAGAGCAAGGTTATCAGCAATTCCTTTGATGGATTTGAGGTATTCTTCCATCTTTAAGTTACCCTTTTGCATTTTAACGAATTTTTTTTTGTAATAAATTATATTTGCTCGTGTTTTTACTGCGAAGAGATCCTGGATTCCCATAGGAGTTTTGATGTTGAGTGCCCCATCAATTTGGAGGCTATGTTTGTTTCAATCGAGCTATAAAGCTAACCCAGTAGCATCTGATCTTGTGCAAACCGGTCTTCAAATTCTGGATTCACTATGATTTCGACTTCAGTGCTTCCTTTTACAATTCTTTCTGTGTATTCTGGTGGACTTGATTTGGCACTGGTGAGGAAATCTTCGAGTTTGTTTCCTCTTATGATTGAAAGTACCAAATTTTTCTAAAGGAGGTAGTTATCGTAATTGAGTTTCAGAGTACACACGGAGCTCATTGAGTTGTTAAACAAAGTTTGAATTTTTTCAGGTATTGGGTTGACGGTTGAGGAGTTGCTGTTCTCTCCTGTTATTTTCTAGCTCTGATACCAAGTTAAGAAAACAGATTGCCTTGGTTGATATGAAAGGTGGACAATTCACAGCTGCTTGGTTTTCATTCATAGTAATTTGTTAACTGGAGTGATACATTTATAGAACTCTACAACTCTTTACAGAGAAACAAGGAAAGCACAAGAATGACACAAGAAAAACAACAAATTTTCACTATCAATTAACGCGGAAGAAACCAGAAAATATATGCAGTTTTAATGGTTTTCAGTGAAGGACGATTCTATTCTATCAGGAGAACGATTACATTCCAGTTGTCGGCCATACATGTTTATCTGGGAGCTGTGGGATGAGTTGGTATATTGATTGGGACTTTTCGCTGATCTGGACAAGTTGGTACACTTATTTTCTTGAATCGACTGTTACCAGTTGTTCTTCACACTTCTCTCCCTCCCTCTATGTATATTATATATATATATATATATATATATATGGAATCTGGTTACAGAAATCATTAATGAAAAAGATCCCTAGGAATTTTCAGGCCTTCTCAGATTTTCGTGTTCTCTTCCCCTTCCTATTCTTCTCCCTCTAGCTTCTTCTCCTTACTTGGTTCTTCTCACGTACAGTCAAACCCAAATTGTACCATAAGTTCAGTCTAAAGTTTATAATTGAGTTTCATAATTTTTAGTAGAAAATCATTTCTTATAAATAATTAACGAGCTACAATTAGTAAGCTGAAAAGAGAAAAAACAAGTCCCATGACCCTTTTTACAAATTCCCATTAAAATACAATATGCATAAACTCATTGGTGTGGATACAAGTTAAAAATTACAAAGCTTAAACAGCATTTAGAACACTATTACCCAGACAGAAAGTGTTTGAATAACAAGAGATATTGATAAAACTAGTACAAAATCTGCTAATTCTAAGTGGCAATGAAAAGAAAATATTCAAGCCTAATGACTAATGAGATACAGGGATAGACACCTAAATCTGCCTGAGAACCTTTTCAGCTGCTGCAATTGTCTGTTGAATATCTTCAGAAGTATGTGCCAAGCTTGTAAAGCCAGCCTCGAATTGAGAAGGTGCCAAGTATACACCTTCCTTCAACATTCCTTGATAAAAGTTTGCAAATTTAGCAGCGTCACTCTTCTTTGCATCCTCAAAATTGTAAACAGGCCCCTCTCTGAAGAAAAACCCAAACATCCCATTTATATATCCTCCACAGATTGCATGACCAGTCTTCTTGCCAGCATCTAAAATACCTTGAGTAAGTTCACCAGTGATCTTATCCAAGTACTCATATGTTCCTGGCTCCTTCAGCCGTTTCAGGGTGTGTATGCCAGCAGTCATTGCCAGTGGATTCCCACTCAAGGTTCCAGCCTGGTACATTGGTCCTGCTGGTGCCACCATCTCCATGATGTCCCTCCTTCCACCATAAGCACCAACTGGAAGACCACCACCAATGATCTTTCCCAGAGTTGTTAAATCAGGTGTTATGCCAAAGTATTCCTGAGCTCCACCATATGACAAGCGAAATCCAGTCATGACTTCATCAAAGATGAGGAGAGCACCGTCTTCTTTTGTGATCTTTCGAATGGCATCAAGGAAGCCCAGTTTAGGAGCTATGAAGCCAGAGTTCCCAACAACAGGTTCAAGGATAATTGCAGCAATGTTTCCTTTATTAGACTCAAAGAGCTTCTCAACAGCAGAGATATCATTGAAGGCTGCTGTCAGAGTCTGAGAGGTAGCTTCTTTGGGCACACCAGGTGAGTCAGGTAGCCCCAGAGTTGCAACCCCGCTACCTGCCTTGACAAGGAATGGATCTGCATGTCCATGGTAACAACCCTCAAACTTGATCACCTTTTCTCTACCAGTGAAGGCACGGGCCAGGCGGAGCACTCCCATGCATGCTTCTGTTCCTGAATTTACAAACCGGACCATTTCAATGCTTGGCACAGCAGATATCACCATCTCAGCAAGAACATTCTCTAAGAGACAAGGAGCACCGAAACTAGTCCCTTTCTTCATTGTTTCAGCCAGGGCGGACAGAACCTGCAGGTAGATATTCTTCCAGAACATGAGCCACGCCAATTCTAATCAACATTTCGAGAAATCACAAGCAAGCATGAATTCAAATATGGCATGTGTAGTTTAACTTGGCATGCAGGTGATGAAAAAGTCAAGCAACCATGATTATCTGTTCCTCAACCTTAACATGATGCAGCACTTCCGAAAATGGAATTTTGTAAATAAATAAATAAATTTACATTTTCCAAAACAAGACAGCAACTTTCAAGATAATGTATAAAATAAAGTATGAATAGACCTACAAATTTCTGTTGCATGAGCAATAAAACAAAACATGGAAGCAAAGCTATATAATCTACCATAGTAACATGTAGCAATTCTCAGTGAACATAATTTGAGGCAGGAACATTAAGTCCGGAAATACAAATGGGATGCAATTTGTGAAGGGAAGAGTACAACCTCGTCGTCTGCATGACCAATTATGGCTGGCCCCCAAGAACCAACATAGTCAATGTACTCATTGCCATCAATGTCCCACATGTGAGAGCCCTTCACCGAATCAATCACGATTGGCTGTCCACCAACAGATTTGAAGGCACGTACAGGGGAGTTTACACCTCCAGGCATCAAATTCTACACAACATCTTGTGTTACTCAATCATTCTAAAATTGAAAATAATTTTTTTTTCATAAGCAAATGAACACTAAAACTACATTTCGGCTGACAAATCAGAATTGCACGTACAAAGTTTAGAACTTTTAATCAGTATATCAAATCTGTTAGTTGACAATTTGTTGACTTGAAACGCTATTTACTTGCAAATGAACTCAAAACCTATATTTCTTCAGACAAATCTAAATCGAAGATAATCACCATTTAAATAATCACAACGGCGCAGATCAGTATGACATGTGAAGTTGAATTCAATTAAAAGGCTAGGGTTGACAAATAAAAACGAAGAGAGTAAATTCGACTGATTTCCACTTCTATAAGACGAATAACTCGATCTCCACACTTAATAATTATTTTTCTAAAATAAAAAATATAGCATCTCTAGTAGCTTTCTGACTGAATTTTATCAACCCAACGAAAAACCCAAATCATCACATCAGTTTATTAGTCCAACGTTGTCCCTACAAGTTAAATACGAAATAATCAACCCAATAGGAAATCACCTCACAGTTATATGTCAATCAAATTTATCAGCATAAAAATTTCATGATTAAAAGTTTCTAGTAATACGCCGCAGCAGACCAGATTCGAAAATCAAAGTAAATGACAAGAATGTCGTCATACCTTGGCGGCATTGAAAGCTTCTTCAGATTTTTGGAGAGTGAATTTTTTTTGCTCTTCAACGGAAACAGCCATTATCACGCAACAAGAAGAGGATCTTGAAGAAGAGGAAGCTCTACGAGAAACCTTCGCAGAACATGAAAGACCAAATCCAGCTCCCAACCCTGTAACAGTGGTAGCCATGTTTGCCTCTCTTGTCTTCTCTGTTTCCCTTGATCTATAAAGATAAGAGAAGGCGAGAGCTGGAGCTAAGAAGGCAGCCACCATGTCAGACTCGGACATTATATTAGAAGGATACAAGGCCGTCATCTGATAGTATTTTCGTTGGGTCAAAAGCCATTTTGGCTAGGGCTTGATTTTTAAGCCCACAACATCTCATTCATACCTACACCAACTTCATTTTGAAAATTCAATTTAAAGGGTATTTAACCAAAGCAAAGCATAAATCTTGGATCATTTTACCCAATAAAAAAATTAAAAAATATTTATATCTTTATCCTTTGAATAAATAATTACGTTTACAATATACATAACTACATAGACTATGGTCAAATTTTATAAATTAATAGACAGATTTTGAACATTATATAATGAGAGGTTCATGTTGCTTACTTGGTGCTATTAATATATTTGATTTAGTATTGAAACCTCACTCAAAAATAAACAATATGTTTATATTTCACCATATAGAATTATAAACCCATAATAAATGTGCAAAAACAATGTGTTATTTAAATTGATAATTTATATAAAATATTATCAATATAGTATTTTAAAAATATAAAATTTTAATATTAAAATATGTACAAATATATTAAAATTCAATCTTTACATTAAATATTTTGTTGTAAAAAATATTAATATTAATTTTAATTTTAAATAAAATTTTACTAATATCAATCAAAATTGATTTTAACGACGATAATTAGTACAGTGTTAATGATATTAATATTTAATTTGACAATTGATATTAATAAAATTTATATCATCTTTTTCTTTCAAGTCTCAAAATACAATTTTAATTTTTAAAATAAAAAATAGAATCTAAAAATCATATTCACTACTAAATTAAAAATAAAAAAAACATGATAAAATATTATAATTCGAATTACTAAAGTAACCATTTTATGGTGAGTTATTTCATCAACTTCTTGTAAGTCCCAAGTACACCATCCTTGGTCCTACTTAAATAAAAAATAAAATAAAATACAAAAACAGATGGCATTTAACCATTAACCAGTACACACACGTGAGAATGAAATTGACTAATAAATAATTATTATAAGCCAAACGCCAATCAACGTATCCATCATCACTTAACTCGCCACGTGCACCTATTTAACCATGGTTAAATATCCAGCGCATGTACACCATTACACTGCCTTACACATTCCACCTCTACTCTTTCTTTTTCTCTCTGCACCCTTCAACCCTAAACCTGTATCCTCTCTCTCTCTCTCTCTCTCTCTAGCAACCCTCGGGTCTCTCGCCCTGTATATCGTACGCATCTCGGTGATGATTGTTCTCTCTTTTCATCTCCAAATTCAACCTTTCCAAAAGGTAAACCCTCTCAAATACAGCACATCTCTACAGACACCCCCCTACACGTGTTTGTGCATGTAAGCATTTGTCTGTTTTGTGCATGTATGTTGTGTTTTTCATGTGACATTTGAACTGGTAATAAATGCGTTTGATCAGCATTCGGCTTTAAGGATTCTACTGTTTTGTCATTTCTGGCTCTCCCGATCTTCTCTGCTGTTTTTTTGTCTCTTTAAAGTTGTTTTTCTTGCTTTCTCTCTCTCTCTCCCCCTCTGCGCACTATGTGCGTCTGTGTATATGTACTACGTACTCTCTGCTTTGTCCACTGGTCTCGCGCAGTAAATTCCGCTGCTAGTTTCTCTTTTCCCATGCTAATGTTTCACTTGAATCATTTTCCCTGGAAAATAAAGTTCACTGCCGATTTCCCCTTCTCTCAAAAACTGCTACTTATGTAAACCATTCTTCCTCTCTTGTGAGAGACAACAGAGATATTGCCATTCAAATTCAACGCATGTTGTCTATCTGGTTTGATTTGATTTTAAAGAGGGCCGTGTTTCACTGTGTTTGTTTCTTTCTTTTTCATTTTCTTTTCCATTTTCTTTCCATTTCTATGCATTGTCTACAAGTTGTTTAGGCCTGCTACAAATCGCCGTCGTTTTAGCCATTTCTAGCCTAAGCTTTTTCGCCTCGTGAAACCTACGCGTAATAGGCTTTACTTTCTTTTACAGGTCAAATCTGAAACGCAATTTTTCAGATCTGACGATCCTTCTTCCCTCATTCTTTTTTTAGTTGTTTTTCTCTTTGACTGATGATGATGTGATGTACCTACGCATTTAAACCTTCAAACTAGCTGTCTTATATATGCATGTTCTCGTATTTTTCTGTATGAAATTGAGAGAGGAAGAGAAAAGTATTCGCGTCCCACGGCGTTTTGATGCCACTGCTTGTTACGGTAGAAGAAGCCTTGATGATTAGGGCTTTGTTAGGGTTTAGTTACTCGAGGTTACTGGAATTTCTAATGGTTTCTCTTCTTTGAATCTTCCTCTTCCAGCTCTCTTTTCCTGCTCTTCTATTTTTCTTGTGTTGATCCTTTGTAAATAAGTCCGTATCACCAAGCGAGCCAGACTCAGTGTGTCAAGGGAGCGGGTCAGGGAGGTAAGCATTTCGGTTCTGTCGAGAGAATCTACGAGTTCTCTGCAGAAGAACGTAGAGAAAATCTGTTGGGACCCTGGAGGTTTCCTTTCATCTATCATGAATCGGCGATCCGCTGTGGCTTTAGCCTCGTCTATTGTCGTCGTCCTACTCATATCTCTTGCCTTCCTCAATGGTATGTGAAACTATACATTTACGTACACTACTCTGTGCTAAACATACATTCATCTGCTTAATAATAATGTTTTTCTAATCATACGCAATACATAATATAATATATAGAAAGTGGTCCCTACAGATTCAAAACATTCTTCACAATGTTTTTAATTAATCAATTTGATGATCGCTATCTCCTTTTTTTTTTTATGAATGGTCTTTATTTCATGTACATGATGAGGGGCCTCATGTTTGTATATTATTCCTTTTTGTTTCCTAAAATTCCCTGTCTCCTTTCTGTTTGTCCTTTTGTTGAAGATGGAAACGACAAAATAGTAATGTAAGCGTATATCACAGGCTGTTTTCTTATTGCTCTCTCTTCTTTTTGGTCGCAGATCTGGGTAAGAAGAATCTTCTCATTGAACCAACCTTACCGGGTATAAATGGAGGATGGAACAAGTTTTCACCGAATCGCAAGCTTCTTCTTCTTGGTAAGATATGTGACCCATTCATATGCACAGATTTTGAAGATGGATGGCCAGTCTGATTTAATATATACCCATTTTGTGCTTTGTATGTTGATTTAGTGTATTTAATTTGTTCGGTTATTCTGCATCTCTTTCCCTCTCTTGCAAGCTGCAAATGGGGATTATTTTAGGGTTAATCCTATTCTATACACGCGTCTCAGGTATCGTACGGTTCTGGTGTCAGCAGTTCACGTCTCTGTCTTTTCTCACTGCGTTTTACACTAACGCGCACCGTTTGTTAACTGGCGCCCTTGCAGGCAAGATAACAACCGCGCTGTTGTTATTGGCTTTTTAGGTGCCACCGTGTCGTCTTTCATTCCCGTCTGGTCTTTTTGACCATTTTTGGGTCTTCTATTAAAAACACTAAAGCACTTTTGAGTAGTCACAAAATGTCCACCAGCTAAAATTAGGAATCTTATTCGGCCAGACGATGTCTAATTTTTTACCTTAATCAAAGAATTTCTTTTTAAACTCCTAGATTTTTGAGTTCCCCTATTGTTTGTCTCTCTCGTCGAATTTACATTTACTATGAAAAAGAGGTTTTTCTTTTTGATCTCACTGCAAATGAAAAGGAGTTGAAAAAGTAATGGACACGTGTCTGTCATCTGGAATAGCCTTTTGGGGTTAATTTAGTTCTCCTCTGCGCTAATATCGATATTACTTCCTTTTTCTTTTTCTTATTGGCTGGTTCACATCATTCATTTATTTACTGCCCCATGTTTAGCAGCCTTTCACGGTCTAAACTTAATGCATAAAATTAATCTTCCATCTTCATTGACTCAGAAACACCAATGAAGCAACCGGAAGGAATAATAACAGAGAGGTGTTACAAGTCAGATTTAAGAATAAACCAGGGACCCACACCGCCCCTCCCTAATGGCATACCCACCTACACTGTTGAGATCGTAAACATGTGTGTGACTGGTTGTAATATCTCTAACATTCACCTCAAATGTGGCTGGTTCAGCTCTGTTCGCCTCATCAACCCAACCATCTTTAAGCGCCTGAGCTACGATGACTGTCTTGTCAATGATGGCAATCCCTTGGTCGGTGGTGCTACTATGGACTTTCAGTATGCTAATACATTCATGTATCCACTTTCAGTCTCTTCGTTAGTCTGTACGTAATTCTGAGTAATAAGACAATACCAACGCTCAACTACGATATACACAACACTGATATTACACAGGCAAAGAAGATGCCTATAAATGGTTTGTGTTCTTTCTTTTTTCTTTTTGGTTGAAGACCATACGTTTTATGTTAATTCCTCAATAGTTCTACTTTTTGCTGTTTCTGTTGATTGTAGACCAATAGTGCAAGGTAGAATTGGGGGATACCTGCTTCTTTTTTTGGTATATGGAAGTTAGTATATGACTACTAGATGGAGGATTATTGGGTTGTGCCCCCGACCTGTTTGTAATTTTTTCTGGTTAGGGCATGCAAAGAGAAACATTTGTCCGATATATCTTGAATTTTGCTCGTCTTCGACGTTTCATTTGCTTACTCTTTTCCTTTTTTTTATTTTTTGTGCAACAAAAGAAAGGAAATGCTTACTTCTACTACTTAAGATGTGGGTTTTAACAATCAGAAAAATTTGTCGACCGAGAATGGTATGCTACTGTTGGTCAAGAACCTTCCTAGATGCACGTGAGCAGGCGCCAATTAATAAGAATATGTGTGTTTATATAGATTTATGAGACGGCTACTTTTCGGCTGCAGATGCAGCAGGGACCCTAACCCACGAGTGCCTAGTGCCTACCCACCCAGAAATTAATGGATATGGCGCTCATGCCGTAGCAAGTGCTTAAATTGTAAAACCAATGAATAGAAATCTGCCACATGATTCAAAAACTGGAGAAATTGCGAAATCATTATTCCGTTTTAATATTCTGGCTCAGAGTCGAGCCTTGGAATTACGTAAAAATCTGGTTGGATTAAGTTTGATGGAAAACAAAGAAAAAAAGATAAAATTTGTGAAAATTGGACTGGAATGTGCAGTTTTTTTCTTTCTTTTATTTTTCAAAACCTTTTATACACTATTTCCTCCTCTAACCACAAAGCATTTTATTAGTGCAAATCAACAGACGCTGATGATACATACACTCACCTTTCGGATACACTTGGCAGCTCAACCAAATTCAAATTCGCCCTCTTCTCCACATCTCTACACTTTCGTCCCCAGACCATAACTATAAATCTTTATTGCTTGCTGGCCTTACACCATTGATCACCTTTTAGATCCAGTGCTCTTTATGCTGAAATCGTTATTACCACCATCGATGATGCAGTCTCCAGCATCCATATGCTCAAACAGGGTGGCAATGCTCACCTCTTGTTAACTAAAAAAAAAAAAAAAAAAAACTTTCACCGTGAGTGACATAGGACAGAAAGAAAAATAATAACTTTTTTCAATTGAGAGAGAGGATGATGGGAATGGTAGTTTTGGTATTTCAATCATATACATTTGTTTTTTTTTTTTTTTTTTTTTTTTCATTAGATTTAAACAGATCCGCTAATGTGGTTAAAATTGATTTTACAGTAGTAATGTTTTTGTAGAGTAATTTCAAGATATGAATAAAAATAAATCTAAAAATTAGGAGCCAAGAAATATAAGAAAAGACTTGAATTAAGAGATTGTAATTAAATTTTAAAGTCATCCATATTCTGTACATAACATTTAATACTATCACTAATGTTCTAACTATAAGTATATTAACTTTAGGATATTTTTTAATTCAACTAATTTAATATAAAAAGAAGTGCCAATAAATAACGTTGAAGTGCCTAGTCGTTCTCTATATTTAAGTACCTAATCTATAATTTTTTTTTTAATTTAATAAGACATTAAATTTTTATATTCGATAATTACATGATACATATATATTAATAATAATATAATATAATAACTCTAGCATAATTCATTAATTAGATGATTAATATATACTAATTATAACATAATAAAAACAACTTTTAACCAAAAACATATATGAGAGCACCACTTGACTTACTTGAGTCCAAAATTTTTATAAAAAAAAAAATTGATGCACCAATTATTTATCTAAAAAATAATTGACAAAAATTACCACATAAATGTTAATATATTTTTCTATTAAGAGATTCAAATACATTATTTATTACTTTGAATATCTTTTTTATTGTCCTAAAAAATCATAGATATTGGTTACATGATTTACAGAGAATATATAAAATTAGTTAGTATGAGAATAATAATAAAAAAATTTATTATTTTTTTTTATCTCTATTCCGCTGAAGGTAAAGAAAAATCAACTTCTATTTTTGTAAAAATGGAATTATACTACTTTCTGTAACTTACATCTCACCAAATTATTTTGAAAAACCAAAAAAAAAACATTAATCACACATGAAGTATTTAAATATATTTCTAACCATTTTTTGTACTTAAATAAATACATACTTAAAAGAAAGCTTATTTTAAAATAAGAGTTCATACAATTGTAATACCCAATATTCATCTTAATGTATTTTACACAAACAGAGAGTGAATTCTTATGGCCAAAATTACTTTATGTTAGTTAATCAGCTACTTTCCTCTCGATAGATTCTAATGAAGGTTTGTATTGGGTTGCTCAGTTTCTTTCCTTCTTCTTTTTTTCAGGATGTACTTGCTAGCACCAGCTATTATCCATTACATTTTAGTTATTTGACAAGAGAAAATTTCAACGACTTTTGAGTACAATAATTAATAGTTCGTGCTCACACAATTTAGTTACAAGCATGATCCTTTTTCTTCTTAATCATTCTCCAAGCACTGTTCCAACGTACCTGATCTACTGACCCACAAAAAAGAATCCAAGTTTTCTAAGTCAATAGTGCTGAATTAGAAGAAGGGAAGATAATTTTTCTTTTTCTTTAATTTAATTGAGTAACTTAGTTGACTTTGCATTTAATTAATTAATGATACCAACTAATTTGGAAATTTGGAACTAAGGATAGATACAAAGATATGACCAACATTCTGTCCTTAATACAGCCATGAAACTGGGCTAGGCAGGAGAAATACGACTAATGCTAGCTGAATATACAACATGACTGATTCTATTTGGTCAACTATGGTAGAAGAAATTTCTTCTCTGAAATCTCTAAGAAATTAGATGCCGCTGACGCTGCAAAAAAAACCCAGGAGGGAAAAAAACTGCCCATCTACAACTTTTAAGTCTCTCACCGCACTGGCTTGCTATTGCAAGGCTTCATCTTCTCCAACAGCTTAACCTTCTCCAACATTTCTTGAATGGTATTAGATGCATCCTACAAGAAGCGAATGTTAACCACTTGACCATCCAGGAAATGTTAAACAGAGGAGAAAAGTAATAAGACATGCAATATGAGCCTTTTAAAGACAAGATGGCTCAAAGAAAGACCTTTAGCTTCCTTCTCAAACTATCCTCCTCCTTGTCCCGTCGATCCCTCTCCTCTGAGAATATATCAATTAGACTTTCCTGTTCCTTGTTCAAGTCTTCAATTTTTTGTCTTGCCAATTCCAGCTATTAACAAATCATGTCCGGGAATGAGAAAAATTTTAAATGAAAAGCTGTGTACAAATATATGAAGATTTCATTGTCTATAAAAAACTCACTAGACAAAAATATGGTAAACAAAAACAAAATAATTTTATTAAATTCAAGAAAGATTGAAGTAATTTAGGGCATATAAGAAGATATCATAAAACAATTGCCCATAAACATGATTGAATAATGTGCAAGGAACCCATATTGATATTCCGTAACTATAACTAATAAATAAAACATTGATATTTAATAACTAACCTACTTCTCTTCCACGCAGAGTTAGAATTTAATATTAATTTGTAAGTCTACCACAACAATGAAAGTTTATCATGGCCAAGCTTTTTACTTTATTGAATTTGAATTACCTGTGCAAATTCTCAATGCCAATAGATGTAGTTGGAGTTTTACTATAGAAATTGTTTCATGCCATTTTTCATTGTGGTAAAAAACTAATATCTGGGGAGAAAGTATCAAAGCCCTCTAATGTCTTTGTAGATTTACTATAGAAATTTTTCCAGCCATTTTTCATTAAGTAAAAACTAGTATTTGAGGCAGAGCACAAATACCTTTTGACCTAGTTGTAGATTTACTATAAAAATTGATTCTGGCTTCATTGAAGTAAAAACTATATTTTATTTTAAATGAAATGCACAACAATATCATCGCAGATGCAGTGTACCTAGTAAGCTGGCATGGGAAACATATCATATTCAACCCAAGAACATATACGTAGAAGTAGCCAAACAGTAAACAAAGACACATAAATCACAAAAAACACAGCTCATCCGAAAATAAAGAGCAAAAGAAACTCATAATAAAAGAAAGATGACCAGAGAACAAACCTCTGCCTCAAGTGATTTGCACCGATCTCTCTCATGCTGTAACTCTTGTAGAAACTCTGCCTCCTTTCTCTCCAATCTGAAGAAAGCAACAACCTATTAATAATGGGAACAATCATGAAATATGAGACTAGAGGCTCATGGAGCAAATTACAATTCTCTCAATTCTCGGTTCTCTTGTTTTAACAGATCTATAGAATGTAAATCAGAGGCAGAACGGGAACATCCAGTACTCTGCAAGTTAAACCAAAAAATTAATGCATCAGTAGTAATCTAAAGTACAAAACATTAAAAATTGATGCAACCAAGTAGCCACCATTCAACCCAAAAGATTAGTGCTTTTACATGGACAAAAATGAAGCCACAGAAATAAAAGAAAGGACCACATCATAGAAATACCACATAATCGATAACCACAAACTGGCTTGGATAAGCAAAAAGAGAAACTAGGACTGTTATTTCATTTTGCTTATCACAGCAAAACAAGGTCAACATACAAAATAATACAGCACAGGAGCTAATGGAAGTTTTCACTTAAAAACAAAAGAATCAAAATGGAAAACAGAGAAAAAGAAAATTCAACAAGAATTATCTGACCTGTCCAGGAGTTCTTCCACCAGATGAACAACCTTGCTCCGCTCCAGTGCTTTCCAAGTGCGAAAATGAATGTGTAACATGCAACACTTTTCCAAAAGACTCCCTAAGAGATGTCATTTTGCTAGTGCCAGTGGCTTGTCTCTCAGGTTGTCGAAAATGCACATCATCATTGACATCCTCCACATCAGGTGATGACGGCTCAGAAGAGCTTACTGTTCTCCCAGATTTTGTGAAGGCTTTGCTGGATGAAAGCCTGTTCCCGCATTTTTCAGAAACTATTCCTATTTGCTTCTTATTCTGATGAGGTCTGTCTGAACCTGATACTCCCTTCTGGCTGCTTGAAGGAGTACTCTTCTTTTTTGATTCAGAAGGTTTATGCATATGATGTGGAGAGGTTTCTAGAGAAGTGGAGACACGCATGAGAGATGAAAAAAATAACATAACAGCATATCATGTTCAGAGGAAAGAGTAAAGGGCCAATTACTAGAAGACTCTATATCTCTATCTTCAAACTCATGCAGATCTTTTGCATTTCGCCTCGGAGCATAGCCAATCTTGTGGCAGTTGGAGCTCCTACATGAACAAATAAAAATTATTGGGACAATTAAGCAAAAAACCAACACAGATTCTAGAAGACCCGACATCCTAGAGTTAATACTGTAAGGAGACATGAAAACAAACCAGTAATTTTTTTGCATTTGTATTAGTCTTGACTCAAGTCTTGCAAGAACTGTAGTACGCTCAAACCCCTGCTTATCATGCGCTGGTTCAACAAAATTAGCTTCCAGCACACCTAAAATAGAAATGAAGTACATCAGAAGACAACTCAATTTTGCCAATTATAATCATAGAAATTAAGAAACACCACCTATCACTCCACGGCCATCACTTCCTGCAGCATTCCACAGCCTCCAAAATGGCTGAAAATGACAACAAAGCTTATTAAAGATATGAATCCCCAGATAAATAAAATCCTAGTAAACAATAAGATTCCTAATCTAAAGTCGGATAATTGCACATGTGCTTATTCAAAGTGTATTTTCGTTGGTATTTCAAGTTTTACATGAACTTATTATCTTGGTCATGACTAATAGATTATGAGTTTTACAAAGCTATTCCTAAATTTGCTTTATTGCCCACAATCCCACATCACAAATAATCCATAAATGGAAATCACCCAGCAGGTAAGCCACCCCACTCCCCCAGGCAGAAAAACAAAAATACCAAACAAAACAAAAACAAAGGAACAGTCTCGATCATAGGACTGGAAAATAGACATTATGCCTGCAAAGTGTACTGCCACTTGGCCATACGTAAGAAAACAGCAATACAAATTGTAGAAACATAAAAACAGCAACGATTGCAAGAACAAGTCAAGACAACAATAACACAGTTACATCATGAATCAGATTAATCATAATTCAATCGCTTATGACAATGATGATTCCACTGTGCTCAATCGGAATTACTAATGCATAAAACATTCAACTTAACAAAAGCTTGTTTTCCACTAATGCCGCCTGGCAATCGCATTGCAAATACCAAAATCAATGTAATTGCTCAAAATGAAAATCTCCATGAAAAGGATCAATGACATGAAAATGCAATTAGTATTGTGCATGCTATTATTTCAAACAAAACAAACCTTAATGAGTCTATTTTTGTGGTAAACATTGAACCCTTGAACATCAATGTGAGATTTAGCATCCTTCACGAATCCAATAGTCACAGTAGCAGACATCTGAGGACAAGAGTTTCATTCAATCAGTGAGTAGAGATCCAGGGAGAGGAAAAGGGACAGATAAAAGCTTTTTGTCCCCGAGAAGAAAAAGTATAAAGAACTTATTAGCTTGACTATTACATTTGGATCCTTTGGAGTTCCATCAACTGCAGACTGTGGCCGATATGTAACTTTTTGAGTCATCATCATATCATTCACTATGTTGTGGTGATCAACATCTTTCCCACGAAGAATGATTCGGAAGCCAGGAGGAAGCCTTAGATAGAGAATTGATGCATAACACTACAAATTGACATAAACATGGAAAGTATTTATGGTTCCAAAAGAAAAATCTGATAAGTTGAAGCTAAAAATATTCCAATAAATCATTTCTCAATTAATTAGCAAAAAGTCAAACAGGTATCACTAGCTCTGCTTTTAAAGGTATCCATCTACAATAACTTATTATTCATTGTAACACAATGGGAAGCACATGAAGGGCTCAAAATGTAGTAATTTCAAATATATAAACTCAGAAGCAGCATTGTACTCTTAGTGAATGCTGGTAAGTAAGGAAGTGCCTCGAGTTGGGGAACTGTCTGGCCATTTGTATATTCTTCTCATCTCGGTTGACACCTCTCAGTTGGATATCCTACACAGCCATACGCCATAAAAGTTAACCTCTCAAGAAAAAATCTTTTGAAAGAGAAATTTAGCATCTCAATCATGAAGGAACCACCATAATCCACAAAAGAACGTGGAGATTGGATACATACATGGGGATCAACATCGAAATCAAGCTCCAACATCCCTTCATCATTTTCCCAAAGATTATAGATGATTATGCGTGTGCCATGATCCCTCATCAGATTGAACTATGAGGAACAAACATAAGTTATAAATAAGTAAAAGAGCAAGAAGAATTATCAGAAATCCAAATTCGCGAAAGAGGCTCCAAAATTAAAGTTGCAAAATAATCATCCCAAAGGACACATATCATGAGCAGGGACTCAATCAGACGAGAGGGCCATCCATATTTAGATACTCATTTCACAAAAAGCTCTCCAGATTGTAGAGAAACAAAATAGAACATTACTATGATTTTGTTCTTTGTCATCATGCTGAAGACATAGTACATAATATTTATAGATATCCCAACCAAAACAATAGAAAAACAAGTATAAAAATAGGATGTAACCACAAAAATACAGGAAAAAAATATTATTCTCAAATAGACAATATTGAAGCTGTCATAATTTTAACAGCCACCTCTAGTATCAAGCTTCAAGACATCCTGGAAAGCGCGTCATGCTCTCAAAAATTAGCAATTAGATAACATCATGGTAAAGTGTGGCTAGTCTCCATGATAATTCACTCCCATGCTACTAGTAGCTTTAGGGAATTAATATATAACAAAAGAGAATTCCGGATCAATCGCCTACTTAGCGAGTAAATACTAGCAACAAACTTTAGAATTTCTTAGATATCCCGGCTAAGAAGAGAAAACCTTTGGAGTCACATCTAAGATTTGATTGCATCATACAATCAAAAGAGCATAAATTGCTATAAATTTCTTTCACTGATTGTTGCGTTCTGTTTAAAGGAATTACAAAGTAGTCATAGACTCTAACCAATCCTAATCTGACTATGACTAGACATTGCAAACCTTTAGGAACCATGCTGCTACATTCTATTAGCATAACTTGAACCGGAAAGAAGTTAAAATTAACTTACCTTGTTTTCCACCTAAATGAAAAAGAAATTACCTGGCGGAGGAGATCTGCTTCATTAGAGAATGGAGACCACTGAACAATTGTTTCGACATTTTTATTCCAATCACTAACAGAACTGCGAATCAATTTGTTCCACTCACATCCGCTTCTTTCATAGTCGAGCTTTTCATTTAATTAAACAAAAACAAAATAATTAGAAGCATATAACCTGAACAAAATTTCAATAGTTACCAAATAACATAAAGTACTTGAAGCACAGACCTTGCACCAGACAGTAAATAAATATATACTATTGTGCATAGTAAAAGAAGAACATCACAACCAACACATCAAGTGTGTGCCATTCACACATGGATGACAAAATTTGGGAGGAAATATAAAAATGCATATACAATAGTAATAAATAAAACCATTCAATCTAAAACCCTAGTTATATTCGGTAGATACATTATGGAATAAAATTTTTGGTTAAGCCAATAATTATGTATATTTCAATGATATGCAATTCAATGAGCAACATCTTGAGTAGACCCCTGCACAGATCAAGGAATGAAAAAAAGGGGAGACTGAAAATTAGGAAAAAGGCTTTGCAAAGCAGGTATTTATCATCCCCATGTAGGTGAAACTATCTGTCCAAGATCAAACAGAATGAGAAGAACAAACTCAAATAGTTTGCTGATAACAACAAATCTGATGACTTGACAAAAAGTGAACAATAACAGAAGAGCCAATAGAATAGCAAAATGTCCAGAAGAAAACGTGCTTCATGCAATTGAACATGTTAAGAAAGTCCAACAGCATCAAGAGCTAGCTGAGTCCGGAAGAAGTGGAATCGGAATCGGGGTTTTTCTTTTTGAATTTCCGTTACAACAATGTACCATTAGTACAAGGAACATTTCCTGCTAAAGGTACAGTACTGTAGGTGTCGTGTACTACTGCAGAGTTGGTTAGACTAGCTGCCAACTTCTGCCTAGTATATAACTTGTAGGCTGTAAGCATCATGCATGCAGATTAATGAAATCATTCCCATCCAACATTCTCTCTTCTCTCTTCTCTTCCCCCTTCTGTCTCTCTCATCCTCCTCACCGAAACTCTCCTAACTCCTACCGAAGCCCTAACAAAACTTGCTACCCAAGGTT
>NW_019014688.1:2893460-2908956 GCF_000150535.2 Carica papaya
GGTTACTGGTTAGTTTGAAACAGAGCTTTAATGATTTCTTAGTTGAGCCAAACATTTCTGTTAAACCATGTGGGAAAAAAAAAAAAGAGAACGAGGGGGATGAGGATATGAATGCATAAGGGTCTTTAGGAGATAATGATTGGGTAATTGAATGCTTTATTGGGGGGACATGACAATTCAAAAACTATAGATGTGTGGGATGTAGGGAATTCATAAAAATATATATAGATCTGAATCTAAAACAGCTTTCAATCTCATATCAAATCAAAGATATTTATATCTGAAATGGAAGCGTACATAAATTCATAACGGAATAAAACTACAAGTCTTATGGTAGACCTTCTAAATTAGTATGTAATCATTTGTAGTTCTCTCACTCACTCTATTTCTAGTGATAGAATGTCAGAATAGAAAATCTTATACGTGTAATTTAGGGACTATAACCACATATTTATAGTCAAATATGTCTGTCAACTTTCTTTATTTCTAATTTAACTCATAAAATTAGAAATTACAAATTTAGTCTTTACACATTAAAAAACTCACACTTTAATGTAATACATTAAAATCCAATATACCTTTAACTGTATCAGATTACTTTTAACTGGATCCAATTAATTTGATAATTTTTTACGCACAATAATTTATACATATAAGCTCACATAGTAAATTAAAACCCAATAATCTCTCACCTGTGCTATATACGCCACCTCATAATTGTGCATTAAACAACTTTATAAATACTCAAAATTTTGTTATCATTACCTAAATGCATCCCTAAATAATTCGGTCCATTAATCATATCAACATAGTATCAAAGTGATTTCACTACATATTTCGTAACTAAATCCATTAATGGTCATGTATATCAATATAACTGAATGACATAGATTAAACATGAATGTGTAGCATGAAAATTATATGCAATGTGATCTAAACATGCTTATTTCTAACTGATCCTACTTTAAACTTTAGTGAAATCAACTTTAAGTAAGTTCAGAGATAAAATAAATCAAATTCATTATAACTGGAAAAATAATCAAATGTACATAAAGCATATCAAAAGTTTTAACATAAGATATGCTTAAATTATGAAAGCAACCACAGTACAAAACTCCCACTGAAACTGTACATCCTCAGAAGATGCAACACGCATATGAGTAGTGTACTTATGAAATATCTTATGTGATAATAGCTTATTGAGCGGATCTACAACCATGGAGTTTGTCTCGGCATATTCTATCAATATCTGTCGACTTTAAACTCTTTCTTTAACAACTACGAACTTGATATCTATATGTTTTAACTTCATCGAGGTTCTATTGTTATTAAAATACATACCTGCAGACTTATTGTCACAAAATAACTTTATTAGTCTCTCAATATCATCTATAATGCACAGCTTAGTGACAAATTTCATAGTCATATTTCATGAGTGGACGCCTCATAACATGCTATAAATTCTGCTGCTATGGTGGAAAAGACTATAAGTGTTTGCTTATCACTCTTCTAGGAAATAGCCCCCATAACAAGCAAATAGATATAACCTTATATGGATCTCATACTGCCTTAGCATCTGGAGAAATCAGATTAAAATAACTAATGATCTCTAACTGATTTGATCTCTTGTATGTGAATAAGTAGTCTTTCGTTCTCTGTAAATATCGCACGATATGTTTGGCTGCTTTCCAATGATCTATTCTTGAATTGCTCAAATATCTCCATTGTAACGGCCCCAGAAATTAAAAGGAAACATATATATAAAAATTTTAAGTGCGAAAGCGAAATAAAATGTTATGATTAACATCCCTTACACAATAACCAAAACGTATTAAACGTACGAAATAATAAGCTAACTAAAGTAAATACTAGAAACGAATACTATAAGGAAAACTATAAAATCTTTAAGCATCTACTCGCCGTATTCCTGCGGAACGGGCTCGGGAACCAAGTCCTCCTGATCTGAAATGGTTAAGTAAGGAATGAGCTATACTACCCCAGTAAAGACGTCACACTATCTCACTGTCACAGAAGTAAAGTTTGGTAGAAAACAAAAACGACCAATGGAGCATAATTTATATCAAATTCATCAATGATAAAACCCTTTACTGTCCACTTACCTCTGTGAGATTCATGAAAATAACTAATGAAAATAATAACATTATAATATCACGAAATCATACGCACTCTGTAACATAACACATGTCATACTTTTAATATTTCAATCATCAGGCAACAAATTTTCTCTTTTATCAGCCTACCAGTATCCATGGGGATTCATAGGGGTCCCCGCTACACGTGAACCATTGATTTTAACAACTTAATTCTAGGGCTGTCCTCATACCTCGTCCGGTATGGGCACCAAAATGATAAACCTCAATACCGCGTCCCGTATGAGGGTGAAGCGGGCCGTCAAATACCCCGTCTGGTATGAGTGCCAAAATATTAAAGTCGCATACCTCGTCCGGTATGAGAGACAACGTTCCCGGTATGGTTCCCTATGGACCCGGTCCGTCCACCATCTCCTAGGATATCCAGTGAGGCTGTCGACTTATCCATTTATCAATTCACATACCTTTTCTATTCTTTTCTTAGTTTTCTGTTTCTCACATAATCATGAATATTTAAACTAGTAACGAGC
Source organism: Carica papaya (assembly GCF_000150535.2). The sequence goes on from NW_019014688.1 coordinate 2,896,102, forward strand.
ATCCAACAATACAGGCATATCATCGGATTCACAAAATCAAGTCATACTGAAGAAAATAGTGAGTCATGCATTCAAAACCATAGAATAAATAAATCAGATACCATAATGCATTTAAAACTGTAAAATAACTAAAACAGCAACTGACCGAAAATATATCAGATCCGGGCTCCATTAGCAACCTTAATTAATTATGTATATCTATTAATTCATAAAATACCGTTTTATCTTTTAATAAGCTTTAATGCCGTGATAGGAAATAGGGTGAGTGATCCTTACTTGATTCGAAGTCTAAGACCGATTTTTCACTGCACCTACGGGCGGTCCCTAAATTCTCTGAATTTTTTCCCAGAAACTGAAATACACTTCCGGTACCTGCACATATCCCTAAAAAACTTCAAATCAGACCCGGGGCCTACTCGGCCAATTTTAAAAATTCCGGCATGGCGGCTCCGCCGTGCTTCGGCGATGGCGCTGCCGCCTGCGGCGGTGATTTGGTGTTTTGCTCCGGTCAACCTGTAGAGGAAATGACGGTGGTCACAGTGGTGTAAAAATTACATCGAACGAGAATCAAGAAGAGCCTCATCAGAGGCAAAAACTAAAGAAACTTGTGGCAGCACCGCTAGGCTTCAGCAGCATTTTTTAGCCAATTGGCCGGTGGTTTGACTTCGATTTGGCCACAGGTGGGTTTAGCATCGAAATTCGAGCCAAAGAGAAAATTTTTACCTCGTTTGACAGTCGGAAAGTACTCCGGTGCGGCGACGGGTGGCGGCGGTCGGTTCCTCCGGTGGCTGGGCTGTCTTTTCCGGCGAGGGCTCTGGCGGCTAGGGTTTGGGGTTGGGTGTGGATGAGATTATTTATAACATTCCCCTTTTAATCTTAACTGTCCATCACGATTTAATCTGGACCGTCCGATCGTGATTAAATTAGAAATGAATCTGTACCGTCCATCGCGATGCGATCTGGGCCGTCTGTGTGTGATTCATTCTGGGCCGTCCGCACGCGAGTTTGATCTGGACCGTCCGTGCGCACGGGAATGGATCTCAGCCTTCCGATTGCGCGCACGCAGATCGCCCACGTGGCTCCGTTCTGCGTGGCCTCCTGCATCAGTGTCTCTGCCACGCGGCGTGTCCTGGTTGGCCGGGGCTGCTGACCGGGTTGCTGACGTGGCGCAATTTTTTTAAAATTGTATTTTGACCCCCGGTTTCCGATTTTCTTTTCAAAAACACCCTTACAATCTGAATTTTCACCTTTTTTTTTCTAAATTATTTTCAATTAAACCCCAAAAATAATTTTACCCATTTTTATTATTATTATTATTTTTATTTCTATTTAATTAAATTACACTAAATTAAAACCATATTACTTAAATAACCATTTATTTCATTTAAAATTTACAAAAATTTAAAATAAAACAAAAAATAATATTCATAAAAATAATAATAAAATTTTGGGGTGTTACATTCATAGCATCCCAAAAATTTACACAATATCCATATGCGAATAAACATGAGCGATTGGATACTCTGAGAACTTTTTTAATATAATAATCTCCTTTAGATACAGGAGTGTCACTTAGTTTACAATTCTACATGTCAAATCTCTTAAGAATCTTTTTTATTTTACTCTTTTGTAACAATCAAAGAATACTCCGAGAGCGATTCCAGTGTATATGAATCCCTAAGACAAATCAAGCATTTCCAACTTCTTTCATTTCAATTATTTTGTAAAAAATCTCTTGGTTTCATGTATAAACTTATATCATTACTGATAAACAGTATGTCATCAATATATAAAAGTAGAAAAATATGCTTACTCCCACTAAACTTATGGTATACACAATTATCCATTATATTCATCTCAAAATCAAACGAGACGACAACTTGATGAAAGTTATGATACTATTGACGAGAAGTCGTCTTGGATCCATAGATGGATTTCTTTAATTTGCAAACCATTTATTTCGCATCACCAGATAAAAAGTTTTTAGATTGTACCATAAAAATTATCTCGTCAATGTCATTATTGATAAACGCAGTTTTAACATCCATATGATGCAACTCAAGATTAAAATATGCCACTAAAACCATTATAGTCTTGAAAGAATTTTTTGAAGAAATCTAAGAAAAAATCTCTATATAATCAATGTATTCTTTCTGTGTGAAGTCCTTTGCGACAAAATGTGCCTTGTACCACTCCACATCACCTTTCAAGTCCTTCTTAGTATTAAATATCCATTTGTAACTAATGGGTCTCACACCTTCAGGCAATGGAACAAGATCCCATATATTATTGTTCTTTATGGACTTAATCTCTTTATTTATGGCATTAATCCAATTTTAAGAGTTAAAAGTTTTTACACCTTGACGGAAGTTGATTGGATCATCTTACATCATTCTAATGTCAACCTCATCTTCTTGGAGAATTACAATGTTTTATCTAAAATCGCACTTCTTTTCTCTCTAATATATCTTCTTAATGGCATTGGTTTTTGAGGTTGCGGAATTTATTCTTCTAGAATAACTTCTTGATCATGAATGGGAGGTATATTAACATTATCTAAATCTGGAATTATTTATTGAGCAATATTAGATATAATAGTCTAATCTTGATTATTGTCAATAGTAGTCAAGGGAATATCAGTGTATTCATCTTCAAAGATAAGGTCCCAAAAACTCTTTCTCCTCACAAACTTAATATCTTCAACATTTTTCATCTCAAAAATTGACTTAGTCGTGGGATCATAAAACTTGTAATCCCTTAATATTTCAGAATATCAAATAAAATATCAACTAACAGTTCTTGAATCTAGTTTCTTTTTATTCGGCTATAAAGTTTTGCCTTAGCTAGCATTAAAATGTATAAATATTTTAAATTAGATTCTTTGTCCGTCTAAAACTCATAAGGAGTCTTTGCAGTCATCTTAGTTAGAACTTTGTTGAATATATATTGCGGTCTTTAATATTTCTCCCCATAGATATTAAGATAAGGTAGAATGACTAATAATGCTCTTCATCATATCCTTAAGTGTTATATTTCGCTTTTTAGCAATACCATTCATGTTAGGCGAATCCGACATGGTATACTGTGAGTCAATACCGCATTTTTTTAGAAATTTAGCAAATGGTTCTGGACGTTGTCCACCTGATCCATTATATTTGTTATAGTATTCACCACCATGGTCAGATCTTATAACTTTAATTTTTTTGTTGAGTTGATTCTCAACTTCGACTTTATAATTTTTTAATACATCTAATGGCTATGATTTCTTATGAATGACATAAATGTAGTCATATTGAGAAAAATCATATATGAATGGTATAAAATATTGTTGACCATTCCAAGAAACTATAGGAAATGGTCCATAAATTTTTGTATGTATAAGTTCTAATACGTCCATAGTCCTGTTGGAACTCAATCTCCTGGTATTTGTCTGTTTTTCCTTTATGTAATTAACATAAATATCAAACTCTGTAATATCAAGGAGATCAAAAATTCTATTTGACACAAGTCTCTCAATTCTTCTTTTAGAGATATGACTTAATAGCTTGCATCATAATATGGCAAAATTCTCAAGGGCTAATTTATGTTTTATACCTCGTATACTCACATACAATGATTCATTAAAAAAAGCAATTGTATCAAACAAATATAGATTATCGTAACCTGATAAAGAACCAGTACTAACTCATTTTGAATCATAAAAAAATTGTATCAAACAAATATAGATTATAGTAACTTGATAAAGAACCAGTATTAACTAATTTTGAATCATAAAAAAACCTAAACTTTCTATTTTCAAATGAACAACAATATCTAAATTTGTCCAAAGCAAAAACAGAAATCAAATTCCTTTTAAATGATGGTATAATAAAAGTCTTATTCAAATCTAAATAAACACCGGTTCTTAATAATAATCTAAACATTCCATTTGCTTTAACTTCTACTGATTTGTTGTTGTCAACACAGATGTATCTAACACCATCACTTAGTTTTCGATAACTCATGCAATTCTATATAGACACACTGATGTAAGTTGTTGCACTAAAATTTATCCACCAAATGTGTCTAGGTACCGAAGTTAATATAACCTTAAAACAAACAAAGTTAAGAAGCATATATTTCTTTGTACGCCATGCATGATAGTTGGTACACTGCTTCTTTTGATGACCTACGACTTTACAAAAAAAAAAAAAACAGACATCCTCATTTTGTACCTTCTATTGTTTCTTTTATGGTGTTTGAACCATAACGTTCTTTTTTTTTCTTTTTCTTCTTGTTTATATTGTCCTTAGATATAGTGGCTAAATGAACACTTCCTTCCTTCTCATGTTGAAAGCCTTTCCTCTTTTCAGATACAGTGAGAGATGAGTTTATTAAGGGACCAAGAGTCCTTTTGACAGTTGTAATGCACCTTGAATTAACTAAAATATGGCAGAAGAGATATCAGAATCAAATGCACTAACAAGTTTTCAGATAATTCCAACTTAAGTGTCTTAAATTTTGAAGCAGTGTAAGACATTTTCATAATGTACTCCGTTATGTTTATTTTTCCTTTGTACCTCATCGAGATAAGATTTGTCAAAAGTATACTAATTTCAGCCTTTTCATTTTTAACAAATCATTTCTCCAAGTCAGTAAGGAAATCCTTAGCCGTAGTGATCTTATAAGACATAATGCCCTAAAAAACTTTTAGAATAGCACGTTTCATAATCATCAGACTTATACGATTTGATCATTCCCACCTATCAAACTCCTTGGCCTTAGAGTTCATCGACCCATAAAGCAAGGTCCAAGTCCATGACTCTGATAAGAATTAAAACATTATCTTGCCACGCTTTAAAATTTATGTCATTTAACATAGGGATTGAATTCACATTTGCAAAGATATTTATAGCACAACCAGAAACTGAATAGAGAATAAATAACAAATAAAACAACCATTAACATTTTATCTTTGGACATAAATATTTAAACCCAAAATAATAATAATAAATTAAAATAAAAGTAAGTCTCATCTCAAGATATCGAGTACTCCATCAATATTTTATCTTTGGACATAATATTAACTTGTAAGTGATATCTTGGCACAGTAATCAAATACTGACAATAAAAATATGCCAAATAATAAATCTTTCTTTGGGTCGATTTATCATTCACATATAAAACTAAATAATTGTCACATATTTATTATCACAATGAGGAATGCAATCATGTTAAATATTAACATTCCTTTGAACAAATCGACATACATATAAATTACACTTATATAACCGTACACATTCTAAAATAATCAATTTAACATAAGAGATGTCACTTTGGTGGCACATTGTGTAAATTGATTCATTTTAAAATGTATACACATGCACCAATATTTAAATCAAAAGTATACCATAATGATTCTTTACAAGAAAGAAAAAAATTCCAAAATTTCTTATAATATATCCAAAAATATCGTTAAAATTTAACCTTTATAATATATTTTTGGATGTCGAGTCAACAATTGACTGTTGACTAGTCAAAGTCAACATTGAATGCGAGCCTCTCTTTCGACCCATCCGATTGTGAGCCTTTTCTTTCTTATCTTTAGGCCCACTCGGATACGAGCCTCCATTTTTTTTCTTCTTCTTCTTCGCGTGTATTGAAGCAAGAGGGGAAAGGGGCCATTCGGCTGCCAACCCCTTTAAAGGCCAGCTGGCCAACAGCCATAGGCCTAATGCTGCAGCTAAATGGTTATGACCTACCCTTACTGTTGCGATCACGGGACCATGTCGATCCCAATGGTGGCGGTGGCCATGATTTTGCAATCGTAGTCTCCCATTTTTCCTTCCTTTTCTCCCTTATGCCATGACTTTTGCTCGCCACTTTTTTCCCTTCTCTGCAGCCAGAAGGTTACAGCTCGACCACGGTCGCGCCTCACTATTTGGCCATGACCGTGAGGCCGTGTGACCTTCTTAAAATTAAAAAAAAAATTCGAAATTTTTGAATCTGAATCCTTATTTTTTTTAATACAAAAAAGGATAAAATCATCACAGAAAACTATACAGCGAATCTAAAAATTTATCGTAAAAATTCATATATGAAATTTGAAAAAAAAAAAATCAAACCCAATGATTTAACATGAGGTGGCTCTTATACCATCATTTTCATATTAAATCAAAGATATTTATATCTGATACGAAATCTTACCTAAATCGATAATAGAAGAAAAATGCACATCATGCGATATATTTTATAAATTAGTACGTAGTTCTTTAAAATTCTTTCACTCTCTCTATTTCTGATTATAGGATTTGATAATAGAAAAGCCTACGTGTAATTCATGAATCATAACTACATATTTATAGACAAATATGTCTGTTAACTTTCTTTATTCCTAATTTAACTCATCATAAAATTAGGAATTACATCTATGATCTCCATACATGAAAAGCCTCACACTTTAATTTGATACATTAAAGCCCAATATATCATTAACTATATCATATCACCTTTAAGCAGACCTAATTAATTTGATAATTTTTTATGCACAATAATTTACACATATAAGCCCGCATGGTAAATTAAAACTGAACATGGGATGAGTGTTAGGTTATGAAACCAAATCTGGAGGTTATAGGAAAATATATAAGAGGAATTATTGAGACAATCTGGAAATTTTATTGAGGTTGTAGGGGAAAGTGGGTTAGAATTCTAAACAACAGATAAACTGCAATTACAACAGGGAGTGAATAAGAAGTGATAAGGTGAGAGGAAGACAAAAGACTAAGAGCAAAATAAGCTAGAATGAGTGCAAAAAAAATGAGAGAGAAAGAATGGGTAGGGAAGGATGTTGTTGTCTTGTAAATGTCTCTGTTGTGAATAATATGTGAGTGTGTGGCTAATAATAAGTTGTGGATGAACTCCGTTTGGATAATAATTAACATATATAGGATATGTTCTGTAAATTTTCTGCGTGGTTGTGTGTGGCTATTTATGAAGTTGTGGAATAAACTCCGTTTGGAATATGGTTGCCATAGGATGAGTCGATGTAATCTGGAATAGGCAAGGAGTACGATAAAGTAGTGAGATGTAAAGTAGAAGGGATATAGAACTAAAAACGTGATGAGTTAGATTGTTGTCATGACTTTAGAGCTCAATAAGAAACCGAACAAGTAAGAAACAAGAGTGGTGGGCAGAGGAGTGTTGGCCAGAATTCTGGGTAACTAAAGGAACTGGAAAAAACTGAAGCAATTAAGGGACTAACTGCATAGATTTCAATTATGTTGGTTTAATTTTTAAATTGACCTTATTGAGTTATGTAGCTCATTGTTTTATTATCTTATAAAGCTGGTAAAGCATGAACAAGTCCAGGAGCTTCCAAAGTTAGTAGCGACCTGTAAAGTGTGTAGGATTGACTTTAAGCATTGTTGATCTATATTTAGTATATTCTCATATTTAAAATATTATTGGTATGTTAAGTAGAAGTAGATGTTGAAAAAAAAATGATATTATTGAGGTTACAACTGATATATAAAAGTTTATATGTATACAAACTTGGCAGAATATTTATTTTACTTACGTTATCTTGTAATATGAAGTTATGAAATTAATAGATAGAGTTATGACACCATGCATTTTCTTAAAGTACGGTGTATTATAAAAATGGATGCAAAAGTTAAACACTTAAACACTCTAATAATAGAATACTTTAACTTGGTCTCAAATAGAACTTTAAAAAGAGTCTTGTGATCGATGACAGGAAAAGCATTCAATTCATGAGATGAAAACGACTGTTAAGGTAAGTTCACTCTAGTAATTTAGCTCCAGCCAGCTTTAGAATTTCAGAATTCTAACTATGTTGAGTATTTGGTGATGTTTTCTCTCTACTCTACCATTTTGTTCAGCAGTTTCAACATAACTTTTTGGATCTATGATTCCTTTTTTCGTGTAGAAATTTCTCATTGCAAATTCTCTTACATTGTCACTATGAATAATTTTGACCTTCTTATCAAACTAACTAAGTAAGAATGCATAAATTTTGCAAACTAAGGCTAGTGTTAGCCTTTGTTTCCATCAAATTGATCTACATACATCTACTAAAATCATTCACAGTTAAAAAAATATCTATATCTATCCTATAAAATTTATTATAGGGTCCTAAAATATCACAATATATTAAATCAAAATATTAGTTTGTCATGTGTTCACTTGCATAAAATAAAAATTTATGCATTTAGTCAAAGGACAAATATGACAGTTTATAATTTTTATTCCTTAAGGTGCATGAGAGTAATTTGACTTGGACTGAGATGGATGCCAAAGATAATAATGTTAAAGACCCAATGTTACATCTTGTTTACGACTCGAGATGGTTGTGCTAGGGAATTCTTTATTGAGCCTAAGCTTCAAGACTTTTATGTTGCCTAAGTTGATAGAACCCATCCTTAACTTCATCCGTTTCAAATGTCTTGTCATAAGGTTATGTATTACATGAAGTTCTAGTGAGAATATCACATAGCACTTAACATCTTCAGTCAACCTCCTTACAGATATTAAATTAAAATTAAAGGATGATACTCATAAAACATTGCGAAGGATCAAATTTTCAGTTATCTAGACAGTTTTAACATGCGAAACATTCATTTTGTCTCTATTCAGTAAAACAACTTTAGAAGAAATGTATACTGTAATTTTTCTATATAGATGAGATATAGATACCATGTAGTCTAATACACCAAAGTTAATGATCCATAGAATAATTAAACATTTATATGGTCTAATCACATAAGTATCGAGGCAAAAAGATATATCTGAGAATCCAATTACAGCAAGTCCCTATGAAGAAATAAAAGGTGATTAACCACATTCACTGAGAGTCGGATTTGATTGAGTAATGCCATGAGCTAAGGATACTTCTGCTCTATGATGATAAGTTGTTTCTTTGTGCTAGTTTGTCTAGATGGAGGAAGAGAAGAAACCTAATTGATGTTTGACTATTTAATCTTTCTATAAGGCTTTTACTGTAATAACCTAGATTCGAGATGGAGTCACAAATATCCTTTCCTCTAAACCATTTATAGGAACTAAATCTCATAGAATAAAACTAATAAAAAAATTTATCATCATTGTTAACATTATCATCCCTTGTGTGCCAATAAAATCTTAAAACATTGACAAACATAATGAGGGTTCACTAGTCTTATAAGTTAAATATAAAATTTAATGTTCGGAATACCAAATCAACAAAATGAGAGTCATTGCAGACTCCATACTCCGTTTACATCTCTTTACCATTCTGGTTGGTCTTAGTTCAATTCTTGGTTCTTTTACTCTAAAAATAATGGATGGAATGAGCCACATGTGCTCAATAAGAATAATCTAAAAACCTAATCTACAAAACTGGAATGAAATACATATAAATTCCCTTACATCTCCCAAATAAATACCTAGATATTTGTATTTCTAGAAAATTCTCTGAGTAACAGATATCTAGGCTCTACTCGTTTACTACTTTTACCTCAATATGTTTAGTCTTTGATTTAATGATCTCAGCTATCGATACGCCTCATGTATTTTCGATCTCATTTGAATTTTCTCCTGTCACCACTCACAATGGCAATATAACATTTTATAATTTTTCTCTCTCACAATTCCCAATAATAATATAACTTTTTATGCAGTACATGAATAATTTTCAATGTCATTGTTTCTCATTATTTATGCTATGTTATGATACAATTCAATTAGCATAATCACTATTACGATCCATTACATTTCTGGTAAGGTATCGTACGATTTGATATGATTCACTTACCACAATCACAATTACAATACAATTGACACACAAACTCTTAAATTTTTAGATTTCACCATACTATACCGTTTTAATCTCTATCAATGCGAGCACTAGAGATCTCCATTATTAATGTGAACCCGATCACAATAATAAAATAAAATAATATAATATGTCCTAACAGGACACAATAATAAAATAATGATGTCATTTATCCAAACTAAACACAATAACAATATAGTACAATACGATATAATTGATTATCCATGAGATAAGGTTCACTGTTGCACCCCTCCTTGATATAAGATCAAACAGCCTTTTTTATATATCTTGAATCAATATATGGTTCCATTAATTTCTCTAGTTTATCCTACACGTATTCGTTACTCTTAATTATAAATAAAGGTTTATTATTAAAATTATATGCTTTTAAGATTTATTTCAATTTTTTTTATTTTCCTCAATTTTACTTGTATCACACTTTTTCACCTTTTTAAAATTTTAAGCGTTTTAAATTGGCACTTCCCATGTAATCCCATAGTTATTCCTTTTAATCCATAAGGTTTATATTCAAATTTTGAACTTCTACAAAATTAACTTATTTTATTATTTTTTTTCCTATTCATTAGCAATTTAGAGTTTCATCCTAATTTCATTTAACACATTAACATTTGCAATTTAGTTTCTCAATTAAAATATCATATCCCTTTCTAGGCCAGTGGCCCAATACCACTAATTTAATGGTTATCTTTATAGTACTGGTTATTTACTGAATTATTTATTTTTCTTATTTTTGGGCCAGAAACTCCCACCTTCAAATTGGGCCCCAATCCTTTGGTCCATGTTCTGTAAAGTTTACTTATCTCCTTAGGTTCCACCACTTATTCAATTTAAATTTTCAATCCATTAATGAATTAAAGTACGACCCATTTATTAGGTTAAGCTGTTTAGAATACGGGTTCAGCTAACCGTACACCTTGGGTTATTGCCCATTTTAAAGTTCAGCCCATTAAGAAAGTTGAACACATTATACCTTTTGCACTGAGTGAACTTGGGCCTACTGACTAATGGGAGCTCAGTCTACTAAGTAGTTTCTGTCCACAACTATTCTAGATTTTAGTCAAGTAAACAGGTTGGACCCATAGATCAGTTTTGGATCGGTTTTGTGAGTTGTTGATGGGTGTCGAATTCACCAAAAATAAATTCAAATTGTAATAACAAATTAAGAATTGTAGTAGTGGTGAATAGGGTCGAATCGACAGGAAATTGAGAACCAATATTCTTCTATGGCCCGTGATAAAAGTAAACATTTGGGGGTTTTTATTTTAGGACAAAGTGACTAAATAAACAACACAAATTTAAGGCAATTAAAACATAAAATGATTTAGGAAAATATCATAGTAGAAATTAGTTATGAGAGAGCTCTAGTTAGAGAAGTAATATCAGTTTCAATTTGCAGGATTGATTATTTATATAAAGGTAATTCCTACCAACTTTCAATAAACTAGTTTTAATTATTGAAGACGCTCCTAACAACCAATCTTTCCTTAATCCTAAATTAATTAAGAGACGCTCGTTGTTTAACCCTTATTAATAAATAATCTTAAAGACACTCTTAAAATTTAGTTTACTAATAGAATTAAAAATAAGCAAGACCTGATTTTAACCAATAAACTCAACTGCATGGTTCATTTAAATCAGATTATATATCCCCTCAGTATGACATTAATTTATCACTAGTATTAAGACAACCAAAATAATTACGAATTTAAGAATCTTGAATATCAATATACTATCATGTTATGTGCACAACTGACCCTATTAAACATATAATAGATAACAATGTTTGTACGCGTAACATGATACACAAATATTGAAGTTAAATAAGAATAAAAGCAAAGTAATTCGATCTCACAATGTAGCGCCCGGGGAAATTGAAGAAGAAGAGAAAAAAAAAAAAAAACGTGCGCGCTACGTCAGCAGCCACGTCAGCAGACCCAGTCAGCAGTCCTGGCCAACCAGGACCTGCCACGTGGCAGAACCATGTCGACCGGGGACAGGCCACATTGGCGATCCGCGTGCGCGCGATCGGACGGTCCAGATCAATCGCGCGCACGGACGGCCCAGATTTAATCGCACGGACGGCCCAAATTTAATCAAAAACGGACGGCCTAAATTAAATCAAAATGGATGGCTGAGATCAAAAGGCAAAAGGGTATAAATAAGACCCCCACATCAGACCCCAAACCCTAGCCGCCTGCCCTCGCCGGAGAAGATGAACCAGAAGCCGGCCGCCGCCACCCACCGCCACACCGGAGGGATTTCCGACCGCCGATCGAGGTAAATCAAAATGGACGGCAGAGCCGCCGTGCCGGAGTTGCGATATTGGCCGAAAGGGGCCTTGGGCCTAATTTGGGATTTTTTTGGAACACGTGCAGGTACCAGTAGTGCGTTTCAGTTCCCCGGGAAAAATTCAGGGAAAATTAGGGACAGCCTGCAAGCGCACTGTGAAGCCGTGTTCGGACCCGAAAACGTGTAAGGACCCCTCACCCTATTTCCTATCACAGTTTTAAAGCTCAATAAATGATAAAACGGTATTTCATGAATCAACAAATGTGTGAAATTTACTTAAGGTCGCTAATGGAGCCCGAGTCTAGTGTGTTTGTCGGTTAACTGTTATTTGGCCTGTTTTACAGTTTTAAAAGCAGTATGAGGTTTGATATTTTCATTTTATAGTTTCGTGTGCATATTGTACTGTTTTATTGATTATGGATTGAATGACTGGGATATTGATGCTGTATATTGTCTGTTTGGCATAAATTACTGTTTTGCTTGTTTGTATGTGGATCGATGATACTGACTGAGGGAAAAGAGAATGATAGATTATGTAAATGGGTAATTGTATAATGTGGTCAGCCTGACTAGATATCCTGGGAGATGGTGGACGGACTGGGTCCGTAGGGAACCCTACCGGGATTGTGGTCTCCCATACTGGACGGGGTATAGAGATCTTATGTGTTTTGGCGCCCATACCGGACGGGGTATGGGGACGGCCCGTTTCACCCTCATACCGGACGGGGTAA
>NW_019014688.1:2920701-2931605 GCF_000150535.2 Carica papaya
TCATGAAACAACTAATAGAGCTCTAAATTAAGTAAATTCGTTTATCATAAATACAATCATTTACCGCATACTTACCGCATTGAGATTTTCAAAACAAACGTATAGAGTCAATAACATAAACAATATCATAATCTTATATGCAATCAGTCGGCAATAATAAATTTTTTCTTTATCAGCGTAATGGTATCCATGGAGATCCATAGGGATATATATCCCCACTACACATGAACCTTTATTCAATATTTTCAAATAACGGGTCATCTCCATACCCCATCCGGTATGAGGGTAAAATGGGTCGTCCTTATACCCCGTCCGGTATGAATGTCAAATTACCAATCCTCGATAACATGTCCGATATGAGGCAACGTTCACGGTAGGGTTCCCTATATACATGGACCATCCACCATCTCCCAGGATATCCAGTAAGATTGACGTTCATTCATCCACTTAATCAAATAATTTTTCGTTTACCTTTAATTTTCAGTTTCTCAATTAACTGTAAATCACGTAAAATAAACAACACATGTATCAAGGAAACATAATCGAATTTTCATACCAATTCTAGTGTATTATCATGCATTTAAAACTATAAAATCACCAATCAGTTAAACATTGCAAACAGTAATAAATAATTGGTTTTGGCTCCATTAGTAACCTTTAATTATCGATATTTCTAAATTACGTAAAATATCATATTATTTATAATTAGACTTCAATTCTATAACAAGGAATAAGGTGAGGAATTCTTACGCAAATTGATGTCCAAGATGCTAAACTATCAGTCGCGCCTACTAACGGTCCCTGGGTTTACTAAATTTTCATTCAGAGATTAAAACACACTTCAAGTACCTAGAAATATCTTAAAAATCAAAAATTAGTCTTAGGAACTCTTTTTGGCTAATTCTGAAATTCTGGCACGGCGCCTCCGCCATGCTCTGGCAATAGTACTGCCGTCGGCGACGATGGTTTATCTTGGGTTGGCCATTTTCGGTCATTTTCGACCGGTTTTGTATCCATCCTTGCGAGAAAATACGTTAAGGGACCTCGATTGACCCAAAAAAATCGAAAAACTAAAGCTTACCGGCGACGGAGATTTCTGGTGCAGCGGCTCACCTTTGCGGTTGGGTGTTTTGCTTTGGTCAACCTGTAGAAAAATGAATGGTGATTACAATGGTGAAAAAATTACATAAAACAGGAATCGGAAAAGGCCTCATCGGATGTAGTTTTTACTTTTCTCCCAGCGGCACCACTAGGGTTTTCCCGCAGTTTTTGGCTCATCTGTCGATCTTTTTGCTCTAATTTGGCTATAGGGTGTTCAAAATTTAATTTCAAGCGAATGAAAAAAATTTTACCTCTTTTGACCGCTAGAAGTGACTCTGGCGCGGCGGTCGACTCCCTTCCTGGCGGCTGGCTCTTCTTCTCCAACGGGGGGGCGAGGGGGGTCTGGTAGTTAGGGTTAGGGTTTTCAGTGAAGAGGATTATTTATATCCGCCTTCTTTTAATCTGGACCGTCCACAGCATTTGATCTGGATCGTCTGATTGCGTTTAAATAGGACTTGGATCTGGACCGATCATCGCGATTTGATCTGGACCGTCTGATCGCGTTTTAAAGGGAGAACAGATCCGGACTGTCCGTGCACGCAGGAACAAATTCCGATCGTCTGATTGCGGGCATGCAGATCGCCCAACTAGTCTCCCGTGTGAGACTGTGTCAGCGTGCCTTACCACGTGGCACATCCGATTCGTCAGGGCTGCTGACTGGGTGTCATACGTGGCGCAATTTTCTTAAATTATATTTTAACCTCCAGTTTCTGATTTTTCTTTCAAAAAAACCCTTATAACCCAAATTTTCACCCCTTTTTCCCAAAATTATTTTCAATTTCATCCTTCACCTATTTTTCTTTATTTTTACATTAAATAAAAAATTAAAAAAATTACAACTCCCCCCCCCCCCAAAGAAATTTAATCCCTCAAATTTGTCTCTCTCTCACTCAATCAAATAGTTGGGGATATTGGACTCTGAATTCTGATTCTAACTCCCATCTGGCCTCTCCCGATATGTGATTCTGCCATAGAACCTTAACGAAAGAAATTTTTTGATTGCGACGTACTCTACTCTTTCTGTCTATAATGTCGACTGGTATCTCCTTGTATGACAGATCCTCCTAGAGCAGAAGGGGTTCGTGAGCCAAGATGTAAGAGGGGTCCGGGTTGTACTTGCGTAGCATGGACACATATAACACATTATGGACCCTGAATAGTTCTAGAAACGTGCCAGTCTGTAGGCGGTGTTGTCAATTCTATCTAAGATTTTAAATGACCCAATGAATCATGGATTTAGATTCCCCCTCTTACCAAACCTATTGATTCATTTGAAATGGATGATCTTAAAGAACACCCGATCACCTTTCTCAAATTTCAATTCCCTCCTCTGAGTATCCGCATAAATCTTCTGTCTGCTCTGAGTAGTCTGAATATTTTTTCAGATCTTAACTATTTTGGCTGTAGTCTCCTCTACAAAATCTGGACCGAACAATTTTCTATCACCCACTTCTTCCCGACAAATTGGCGATCTGCATGGACAGTCATACAACGCCTCGTACGGAGCCATGCTAATACTTGCTTAGTAGTTATTATTGTAGGCGAACTCTATTAAGGATAAATGATTATCCCAATGGCCCCCGAAGTTAAGAACACAAGCTCGGAGTATATCCTCCAGTGTGCGGATCGTTCTTTCTGATTATCCATCAGTCTGAGGGTAGAATGCAGTACTAAGGGACAGTTTTGTTCCCATGAACAGTTTTAATTTTTAGTTTTCCAATTAACTGTAAATCACGTAAAACAAACAATACATGCATTAAGGAAACACAATCGAATTTTCAAACCAATTCTAATGTATTATCATGCATTTGAAACTATAAAATCATCAATCAGTTAAATATTGCAAACAGTAATAAATAACCGATTCCGGCTCCATTAGTAACCTTTAATTATCGATATTTTTAAATTACGTAAAATACCATATTATTTATAATTAGACCTCAATTCTATAACAGAGAATAAAGTGAGGGATTCTTACGCAAATTAATGTCCGAGATGCTAAACTTTCAGTCGCACCTATTGGTGGTTTCCAGGTTCCCTAAATTTTTCTTTGAGGATTAAAACACACTTCAAGTACCTAGAAATATCTCAAAAATAAAAAATCAGTCTTAGAAACCCTTTTTGGCCAATTTTAGAATTCTGGCACAGCGCCTCCGTCGTGCTCCGACGACGGCATTGCCGCTCATGACGGCAGTTTGCCTTGGGTTGGCCGTTTTCGGTCATTTTCAGCCAATTTCGGTCGATTTTGTACCAATTCCTGCGAGAAAACACATTAAAGGGCCTTGGTTGGCCCAAAAAAATTGAAAAACCAAAGCTTATCGGCATCAGAGTTTTCCAATGCGGCAGCTCCACCAACTCACTTTCACAGTTGGGTGTTTTGCTTCAATCAACCTGTAGAGAGAGGAATGGTGATTACAATTGTAACACCCATTAATTTTATTATTATTATTATTATTAAAATTTTAATTGATTTATTTAATTTAATTTAATTTAATTTAATAAAAATAAAAATAATAATAATGATAAAATTGGATAAAAATATTATTTGGATTTAATTGAAATTGATTTTGGGAAAAAGGGGTGAAAATTTAGATTCTGGAAGTATTTTTAAAAAGAAAATCAGAAACCGAGGGTCAAAACGTAATTTAAAAAAATTGTGTCACGTCAGCACCACGTCAGCAGCCACGTTAGCGGCCCGGTCAGCAGCCCCGGCCAACCAGGACGCGCCGCATGGCAAGGACACGCTGGCCAGGGGACGGGCCACGGGGGCGATCCGCGTGCGCGCGATCGGACGGCCCAGATCCGTTTCCGCGCGCACGAACAGCCCAGATCAAACATGCGCACGGACGATCCAGATTCACGCGCACAGACGGTCCAGATTCAATCAGGCACGGACGGCCCAGATTGCATCGCGATGAACGACCCAGATTTAATTCCAATTAAATCGCGATCGAACGATCCAGATTCAATCTTGATGGACGGTCAAGATTAAAAGGCGAAGGGTATAAATACCCCCACCCACACCGGACCAAAGAAACCCTAGCCGCCAGTGCTCGCCGGAGAAGAAGAACCAGTCCCCGGAGGAGCCGGCCGCAGCCACCCGCCGCCGCACCGGGGAAATTTCTGACCGATGATCGAGGTAATTTTTCTCCCCCTTGCTCGCTTTTCGACGCTGAGTCCGCCTATGGCCAAACCTGAGCCAAACCACCTGTCAAATGGCTGGAAAACTCAGCCGAAACCCAGCGGCACCACTACGCCCCTCCTCGGTTTTTGCCTCCGATGAGGCCCTTCCCGGCCTCCGTTCGATGTAAATTTTATACCACTGTGATCACCGTTCTTTTCTCTACAGGTTGATCGGAGCCAAATCACCAAAACACGATTCACGCCGGAGAGCCACCGTACCCGAGAGCGCCGCCGCCGATAAGCTTCGATTTTTCGTGATTTTTTGGCCCACCGAGGGCCCTAGGGTTGTTTTATCGCAGGGAGCGATGCAAGTGTGGCCGAATTTGACCAGAAACGGCCGAAAACGGCCAACCCGAGGTGAATCGCCGCTTGCACCGGAGCACGGCGGAATTGCGATATTGGCCGAAAGGGGCCTTGGGTCTAATTTGGGATTTTTTTTTGGACACGTGCAGGTACCAGTGGTGCGTTTCAATTCCCCGGAAAAAATTCAGAAAAAATTAGGGACAGCTTGTACGCGCACTGTAGAGCCGTATTCAGACCCCGAAACAAGTAAGGACCCCTCACCCTATTTCCTATCACGGTATTAAAGTTCAATAAATGATAAAACGGTATTTCATGAATCAATAGATGTGTGAAATTGTGTAAAGTCGCCAATGGAGCCCGAGTCTGGTGTATTTGTCGGTCAGTTGTTGTTTGTTCTATTTTACAGTTTTAAATGCAGTATGATATCTGATGTTCTCATTTCATAGTTTCGTGTGCATATATCACTGTTTTATTGATTATGGGTTGAATGACTGAGAACCCGATGTTGTGTGTTGTCTTATTTGGCATAAATTACTGGTTTGTTGGTTTGTGTGTGATTTGATGATGCTGACTGAGGAAGAAGGGAATAAAAGGTTATGTAAATTGATAATTTTATAATGTGGTCAGCCTGACTAGATATCCTGAGAGATGATGGACGGACCGGGTCCGTAAGGAACCCTACCAGGATTGTGGTCTCTCATACCGGACGGGGTATGGGGACAGCCCGTTTCACCCTCATACCGGACGGGGTATTGAGGTTTATGGTTTTGGCGCCCATACCAGACGAGATATGGGGACGGCTCTGGAATCTGATTTCAAATGTTAAGGGTTCACGGGTAGCGGGACCCCTATGGATCCCCATGGATACTAGTAGGTTGGTAAATGAGGAAAATATATTGTGTAATGATTGAAATGCAAATGCGTGGTAAGTATTATGTTATATAGTTCATATGATTTCATGATGATGATAATGTTATTGCTTTCGTATGTTGTTTTATGAACTTCACCGAGGTAAGTGGACAGTAAATGATTTTATTATTGATAAAAGAATTTGTTATAAATTATGCTCCATTGGTTTTTTTGTGTTTTCTACCCACCTTTACCTCCGTGGTGGTGAGATAGTATGATGTCTTTACTGGGCTGGTGTAGCTCATTCCTTATTTAACCATTTCAGATCAGGAAGACATTGTTCCTGAGCCCGTTCCGCAGGAAGACAGCGAAGGGGACTCCTAAAGACTCCGTAGTTATATTTATAGTTTTTATTTTCGAGTTTCTCTCTTAGTTAGTTTGAAATTTCATATTTTGAGTACGTTTTGGTTATTGTGTAAGGGATTTAGTCAAAATTTTTATCACGCTTCCGCATTTAACATTTTTAATATATATATTTCATTTAAATTTTCGGGGCCGTTACAACAATGGTAGAAAAATTACACGAAATGGGAATCGAAAAGGGTCTCATCGGAGGCAATTTTTGCTTTTCCCTGCGACGGCGCCGCCGAACTTTGCCCACGATTTCCGTCTCATCCGCTGGTCCTTTTACTCCGATTTGGCTATGCAGGTGTTCAAAATTGAATTTCGAGTCAATAAAAAAAATTTACCTCTTTTGGCAGTCGGAAGTGGCTCCAGCGCGGCGGCAAACGGCAGTCGACTCCCTTCCAGGCGGCTAGCTCTTCTTCTCCGGTAGAGGGGTTCTGGCGGCTAAGGTTAGGGTTTTGTGTGAAAATGGTTATTTATATCCGTCTCCTTTTAATTTAAAAATCTGACTGTCCATCGTGTTTGATCTGAACTGTCCGAATGCGTTTAAATAGGAAATGGATCTAGACTGTTCATTGCGATTTGATCTGTGCCGTCCGATCGCGTTTTAAAGGGAGAACGGATCCAGACCGTCCGTGCGCGCATGAATAAATTCAAATTGTCTAATCACGGGTACGTGGATCGCCAACGTAGCCTCCTGCGTGTAGCGCCCGGGGAAATTGAAGAAGGAAAAAAAAATGTGCATGCCACGTCAGCAGCCACGTCAGCAGACCTAGTCAGCAGGCCTGGCCAACCAGGACCTGCCACGTGGCAAACCACGTCGACCGGGGACGGGCCACGTTAGCGATCCGCGTGCGCGCGATCAGACGGCCCAGATCAATCGCGCACACGGACGGCCCAGATTTAATCGCACGGACGGTCCAGATTTAATCAAAAACGAACGGCCCAGATTAAATCAAAATGGACAGCTGAGATCAAAAGGCAAAAGGGTATAAATAAGACCCCCACATCAGACCCCAAACCCTAGCCGCCTGCCCTCGCCGGAGAAGACGAACAAGAAGCCGGCCGCCGCCACCCACCGCCGCACCGGAGGGATTTCCGACCGCCGATTGAGGTAAATTTCATACCCCCGACTCGTTTTTCCATGCTGATTTCCCCAGTGGCCAAATCGGAGCTAAAATCCCGGCCAAACAGTCGGAAAACACGGCCGAAAGCCAGCGGCGCCGCCGCACCCCTTCTCAGTTTTTGCCTCCGATGAGGCCCTTCCCGGCCTCCGTTTAATGCAATTTTTATATCACCGTGATCACCATTCATTTCTCTACAGGTTGATCGGAGCCGAATTACCAAAACACGAACTTCACCGGAGAGCCGCCGCACCCGAGAGCACCGCCGCCGGTAAGCTTCGGTTTTCCGTAAATTTTCGATCCCCCGAGGGCCGTAGGGTTGTTTTATCGTAGGAACCAATGTGAGTGTGGCCGAATTTGGCCGGAAAAGGTCGAAAACTGCCAACTCGAGGCGAACCGTAGCCGTAAGCGGCGGCGCCACCGTCGGAGCACGGCGGAGCGCCGTGCCGGAGTTGCGATATTGGCCGAAAGGGGCCATGGGCCTAATTTGGGATTTTTTGGAACACGTGCAGGTACCAGTAGTGCGTTTCAGTTCCCCGGGAAAAATTCAGAGAAAATTAGGGACAGCCTGCAAGCGCACTGTGAAGCCGTGTTCGGACCCCGAAACGAGTAAGGACCCCTCACCCTATTTCCTATCACTGTTTTAAAGTTTAATAAATGATAAAACGGTATTTCATGAATCAACGAATGTGTGAAATTGCTTAAGGTCGCTAATGGAGCCCGAGTCTAGTGTGTTTGTCGGTTAACTGTTATTTGGCCTGTTTTACAGTTTTAAATGCAGCATGAGGTTCGATGTTTTCATTTTATAGTTTTGTGTGCATATTTTACTGTTTTATTGATTATGGATTAAATGACCGGGATATTGATGCTGTATGTTGTCTGTTTGGCATAAATTATCGTTTTGCTTGTTTGTATGTGATTGATAATGCTGACTGAGGGAAAAGGAGAATGAAAGATTATGTAAATGGAAATTGTATAATGTGTTCAGCCTGACTAGATATCCTGGGAGATGGTGGACGGACCGGGTCCGTAAGGAACCCTACCGGGATTATGGTCTCCCATACCTGATGGGGTAATGAGGTCTATGGTTTGGCGCCCATACCGAACGGGGTATGGGGACGGCCCTGGAATATGATTTCAAGTGTTAAGAGTTAACGTGTAAGGACTAGAAAGTAGAAGAATAGAAAAAAAAAATAATAATAATAATAATAAAAACGACGTCGTTTTAGAGAGGGGAAAAACGACGTCGTTTTGAAAGAAAGGAAAACGACGTC
Organism: Carica papaya; assembly: GCF_000150535.2. The sequence continues at coordinate 2,928,941 of NW_019014688.1, forward strand.
GTTTTGGGATGTAGGAAAACGACGTCGTTTTGGGGTAGGCTGGCAGAGTATAAAAGGAGGTCGGGAAAGGGAGAAGGAAAAAGGAGGAGAAAGGAAAAAAAAAAGAGAAAGAAAAGGAAAAAGAGAAAAGAGAAAAGGAGGGAAGGAGGACAGCGGAGACGAAGAAGAAGAGGAAAGTTCCAGAAGGAGAGAGGAGAGAGTCGGGGCGGAGGGGAGCGAGAAGGGAGAGGGAAGGAGGCCGTGGACGGACGACGCGACCGGCAGGAAGAAGGAAGATGGAAACGGGAGGTACAGTGAAAATTTGAGCTGTTTGGTGTGGTGTGTGTGTGTGGAGAATTTTGTTGCAGGTTGCGGCGTCGGCAATGGCGCGACGGAGTGGAGCAGCGAAGGTAGGCCGCAAGCGTGGGGTTGTCCCGCGCGCTCACGGAGGTGATCGGGGAAGGAATGGAAAGTATGGCGGTGTTGGAGGCGTGTGGGGAGCCGTGGGGAAGGATGGGGGTGGTGCGGGTAGAACAGAGTGAGGAGGATGTGAGAGAACAATCTAGGGGGCGCGGGTGGGATAAAAACTCGAGAGGACAGAAGAGGTGTGTGCGTGGTGTGTGCGTGGGTGGGGATGTGGAGGGAGCCGCTAATAGGCGATGATGTGTTTCCCCGAAGTGCACGATGGTGAGGGCGTGTATGTGGCGTGAAACGGTGCAAGCGGAGAGGTTAATCGCCCTAGGTAGGCAAAAGTGTATAGGAACCGGGAGGAGGCAGGAGGATGGGGGAGGTAGCGGGTAGGGGGCAGTGGGAGAGGGAAGGGAGCTGGAAGGTACGGCAGTGGGGACTAGGAAACAGGATTTGAGGGGGATTGGATGGGAGAAGGGGAGTAATGTGGTCAGTAGGAGTTAGCAAGTTAGAACGCTTGGGGCTAGCATGGTATAAGGGGAGATGGGAGCATGCGGTTTGGGAGGGGAGATTTGGAGGCCGTTGGTAGGGGTGGGTTGAGTTGCCGATGTTGGTGGAGCGGGGAGGGGATATGTATGTGAGTGTGGCCTAGCAAGGCCGAGAGGGGTAGAAGGGTGCATGAGTCACGGATGGTAGTGACGGGAGGTGGAAATGTTTGTGTGTGTGCGTGGCCCAACGAGGTCGAGAGATGGAGGAGTGAGTATGAGTCGCCGATGTTGGTGACGCGAGACGATGGTATTTGTGTGTGTGTGTGTGGCCTCTTTAGGTCGAGAGGTGGAGGAGTGAGTATGAGTCGCCGATGTCGGTGACGCGAGACGATGGTATTTGTGTGTGTGTGTGGCCTCTTTAGGTCGAGAGGTGGAGGATTGAGTATGAGTCACCGATGTTGGTGACGCGAGACAATGGTATTTGTGTGTGTGTGTGGCCTCTTTAGGTCGAGAGGTGGAGGAGTGAGTGTGAGTCGCCGATGTTGGTGACGCAGAATAATGGTGTGTGGGTGTGTGCGTGGCCTATTAGGTCGAGAGGTGGAGATATGGGTATGAGTCGCCGATATTGGTGATGTGGAATGAAGGTGGTTGGGTGGGTGTGTGTGTGGTCTCGTGAGGTCGGGAGATGGGGGAAGAGTGTATGAGTCGCCGATGTTGGTGACGGGAGTTAATGGATGATTGTTGGGTGGGTGGGGTTGTTTGGTCGTGCTATTTCCTTGGAATAGGACCTTGATAATTAGTGTAGGGAGAGGGTTATGAGTTGTTGGGGTTGGGTAGGATAAATACATATAGACATTTCTGGAAATTCTTGTCACTGCATATTACACTTACAACTTGATTTTTATCGTATTGAGTTATGTGAACTCACTTCTCATCATTCACAGGCGGAGTAAGGACGGAATTGGGATCCGAACGGCTGGTAACGGAGCCCCGTCGGTAGTGCCATAGGGCACAAGTTTTGTTGTGATTTAAAGCAGTTTGAAAGGATGGTTTAGTCTGGATATTGAATATCTAGGAATGTTTGATATTGTATTACTATGTGTTGTAGAGGTGGAGATGTATGTACAATTGATTTGGAACATGGAAGGTGGACAAATTTCTCTTGTGCATGGTTGGAATAATATGGATTCGGTATTGTGTTGTATGAGTGCTTTATCGTACACCGTTAAAAGAAAAACGGGGTGTTACATAACGGGTAGCGGGACCCCTATGGATCCCCATGGATACTAGTGGGCTGTTAAATGAGGAAAATATGTTGTGTAACGATTGAATTACGAAAAGCTTGATAGGTATTATGTTATACATTTTATATATATGGTTTCATGATGATGATGATGTTATTGCTTTCGTATATTGTTTTATGAATTTCACCGAGTTAAGTGAATGGTAAGGGTTTTATTACTAATAAAATGATTTGTTGTAAATTATGCTCCATCGGTCTTTTTGTGTTTTTTACCCACCTTTACCTCCGTGACGGTGAGATATCGTGATGTCCTTACTGGGCTAGTGTAGCTCATTCCTTATTTAATCATTTCAGATCAAGAGGACATCGTTCCCGAGCCGGTTCCGCAGGAGGACGACGAAGGGGACGCCTAAAGACTCCATAGTCATATTCGTAGCTTTTACTTTCAAGTTTCTCCTTTAGGTAGTTGGATCTTTTATATTTTGTGAGCACGTTTTTTGTTTTAGTGTAAGGGATGTTATTCAAATTTTGACTTCGCGTCCCGCAT
>NW_019014688.1:2968374-2981051 GCF_000150535.2 Carica papaya
GGTTACGATTATTATTTAAAAATGTAATCTACTTAAAAATACTTTATAAGATATGGAAATCATACACTATTTAGAAATCAAGTACTAATAGAAAATATATATATTATTTAGAAATTTAATACTAATTAGAATTTTAATTATTTAAAAATTTAATATTAATTAAGATTTCATATTTAATTGAATGTTAATTTCTTATTTTTGCTGCACCTTCTATATTTGCATTCATAACATAACTGTAGTTATGACTCTAAGTTCTTGAAACTTACAAAGTTGTGGTGGTTGAACTGTGTTATGAGCTCGAGTTCATAACTAAGATATAAGAGTGACTTAGCAAGAAAAACAAAGCAGAGAATTGCACAAAAATCTGGGAAAAGATAGAGTTGAGACAGAAAGAGGTCAGGTTATTCCTTTTCCTTTAATTGCTTAAAATTGAATTGTACTTATACTTACTGTAAAACTGATTAACCATTTGATCAACAAACCAATTGACCTGCTACTAGTTGACTTAAGACTAACTAGCCAACATTGGGCTAATGCTACGCAGTAACAGTACAAAGCAAATTTCAGCAACAGCACATAAAGCTACACCATGACTAAGCTTTAGATCATGTCCTTGAATCATTGCTGCTCAAGTATTATGGGAAAATGACAAGTATCATATGCAGGCCAAGTTTCAGAACTCACCAAGCATTGGAAGCCTATCGAGAACATACCAAGATCCCCCATCCAGACCATTGGTACAACAATAGAACTAAAATATCTAGTCTGGATAAGTCATTGATGAAAACTTCCTGTCAGAGTAACTGTTAATGATGGTCAATGTAGGCAGACTTAGAGCAAAGGAAGCTCCCATTACTGTCGGAAGTCCTGTCTCATTGCGGCAGCATATTTGCCCCAGACATAAAGAGTAATGTCTGAATCAACTGTTTTATCAGTATGGTCTCCACTCATTGTAGGCACATGAGTTCTAGCAATTAAACTACAGTTCCAAGCAACACAACATAACATTGAAAAGCCAGAAAAAGTGCTTAGAAAAAGTGCTTCATGCTTCAATCTATCCAGGGAGGTATCCTTCTTGGAATACCGCCATTACGAGGGTAAATTTTCACATGCACCAAATCATCAAGAGGCAGGAAAAAATGGAGTTTAGCCAGAGAAGCCATTTTGGTTATTAGGGTATCTTGCAACACTATTCGGCCAGATACTGTAGGGTATTTTGTCCTCACAAAGTTGGTTCAGGTGTCTGCTATCTATGAACTCACTTGAAATAAGTCTAGTGAAATTGATTATCAACTTCCAACTTTTCAATATTATCAAAAGGTTCACAATCAAAGTTTCTCTTGCATAAATCTACTTTGCATTTTTCTATAACAAAAAAAGAGAAGTGGACGGTGTGAAAAGGTATCACCTTCTCAAAGAGGGAGGAAAGGATGGTGCTAACGGGCATCATCTTTCCGAAGAGGCAGGAAAGAGTAAAATCAGAAATAGAAGATGCTGATGATTCCCTTTCCACATTCTCAAGAGGGATTTCATCATCTTCTCAAATTTCTCGTTTAGCTTCTGCATCATCAGTCTGATGGTTTTTGTTGCCTGAAATGATTACCCTAATTATCTATTCTTGCTTCGTCGCATTTGCTTTTGACATATCTGTAAAATTTTTAAAAATTTTCTTACACTCCCAAGAATGTATTGAGATTGGAGATAGACATGCCTACTTGGTTGTATGAGTTAGGCTTTAAATTGAAGAGTAGGTTGCCTTACAGTTGTGGAACCAGTTGAGAGTAGTTTCACGGCTATTCTTGAAAGAAGGAAATAATAGAATGAAAACCTTTTGCTTTTGAGTAACAAACACAGAAGAATATTTAACCAGAAAAGGACCAAGAGAAGAAACCAAGAGAATATTGAAGAACAAAGAATGAGAGAAGGAAAGGAGGTTATTGGAAATGCTTTAGAAAAAATACCAGACATTTGTTGGCAAATTCCAGATTGGGGGATTCAGTTGGAGTTTGAAGAGCACAATATATGAATTTTCTGGAGAATTACGCTACTGTGTGAGGGTTGGGGGATTCAATTGAGTTTGAAGAGCACAATATATGAATTTTCTGGAGAATTACGCTACTGTGTGAGGGTTGGGGGATTCAATTGGAGTTTGAAGAGCACAATGTATGAATTTTCTGGAGAATTACGCTACTGTGTGAGGGTTTATTGGATTGCTTATTTGTTATTTATAAGTAGCTTTAAGCTTTATATTCGAATCTCTGTGCTTGTTAATATAAAAAAATAGTGCTTATTTGATTCTTAAAAATGATTGAAGATAGAAGGATGTAAGCACAATTTTCTTAGAGGTTTTTATTTTTTATTGAACTAATTTACATAATTACCTTCTTGATATTTTCTTAAATTAACTATATATAAAAGATAATTTAAGTTACAAAATTTTTGAAGTAAAAATATATATTATTTGTTTTTTACAAAAAAAGAAACCATTTATTTTCTGCAATAAGCATTTTATTCAAACATGTAACTGCTTATTTTTGAGTAAGAAGTTTACTTGCTTTAAGTAAAGACATCTTACTGTTTGAAATACTTTTTTTGAACAATCCCAAACATCCTTTGATACTAAATGTTAGAACTTGAGTTTATAAACAAGATACTTAAGAGGAGTTTAGGTGAAATGAATAAGAATGAAAAAGGAGACTTGCAAGATATGTTGCAATCTCATATTTAAGGATCAGTTTGTAGGTTGAAATATTAAAAATATGTAGAATATGGGGTTTAGGACCTGCTAGAGAGAGCTTACTGATCTCTATAGTAAGGGTACTCTGCAAACTGTTTTTAATTAAATATTCTTTGATTATTGCATACTGTTTATATATTTATGTGTAAGATGTAGCGTAGTATTTCTATCTTAAAAGATGTAATAAATTCTTTGTGTATCCCTAATAATGAAGATCTAAAATCTTAATTTAGGTTGTTTACATGATACTGTTTCCTAATTGATATAAAACAATTCTTATCCTACCTTATTAAAAATTCCTTACCTAAATAATCTCCTAATTAGACATGCTTAAGGAAATCAGCCCGGATTCCTTCTCTCTCTTTGGGCTCCCACATTCACTGTAGTGTTTTCTCAGTTTCTCCTTCTAGTGCTTCTTACTTTCTCCTTCTTCTTTTCGTTTCCCTGTTACTGGGGCATAACAAGATAGGAAGAAGGTAGAGTTGAGGAAGAATAGAGAGCAAAATAGAGGAAGCTGTGAGAATTCATCACAAAACTTTCTTTACTAATCACTTAAGATTCAATCATGCATGTGTGTCTGCTAATTTATAATTGCTCACAAATTGATTGGTCAAGTGGTTAGCTAACTTGCTAACAAATTACTAATCTGCTAACTATACACCTAAGACTTATTAACCAACATTTGATTAACTACATAGTAACACTGCAAATTTAATTTTGGCAAAATGCATAAGAGTTGTGCAGTAAAAAAGCATCAGATTGGATGGTAATATTTGGTAGACCTTGTATTGGTATATCTTGTGTACTCCTTTTTTTTTGAGATAAAAATATGAGTTATATTGATAAGTCGGCACATAGGGAATGCCATCTATGTACATAAAATTTATAGATCAATGAATTTATCTACAATAGAACCAAGATCAACAATATTATCAAGATTGTGGCCTAGGACAATAGAACCCAAATAGTGAAGTCATTTATCCTTGATAGAGACAAAATCTAATTCTTTCCCTTCAAAAGCTCTAGGGTTTCTTTCTTTCCAAATGATCCAAAAGATAGTTAAAGGAATGAGTCTGTGGGATGAATCTTTCCTACAAAAACCTTCCCAAGCAAGTAACTTCCCTTTGTTCATACCAGCAATAGCCCAATGTACTCCCATGATACTAAAAACTTGGGACAAAAGAGAGTGAGAGACCGGACACCAGAGGAGCAGGTGGTTGGTCGATTCTAAATTTGATTTGCAGAGGTAGTACCTATTGACCATGATAATCCTTCTCTTAGTAGGGTTGTCAATTGTAAGCATGAGTTCCTTAGCAGCTTGCCAATCAAAAAAGGAGATTCTTGGAGAAGCCTTGGATTTCAAAATCAGATTGGCCAGAAAACCCAAGTGGGAGTGTCTGCTGTGACCAGCCATATGATTGTAGAGAGATTTAGGCAAGAATGCACCATTCTTCAGTTTCCATATAAGTTTATAATCTTTGTTGTTGATGCTAACATTAGTTAAAGCTGGAGCAAAGTCAAGTATTCCTCCACTTCCCAATCCTGTAAATTCCTATTTAACACCAGATTCCAGTCCCTAGATAAATCAGACCCAAGAATATTCTCAATGAGGACATCTTTATCCTGGTGATAGCAAAAATGTTAGGGAAGTGATTCTGGAAATTTTCTTGACTGAGCCATGTCCAGCCAGAATCTCACATTGCTACCTTTACCAACAACGCAACTTATACATTTAAGCACGGTTAACCCAGTCTGCATGATGTTTCTCCACAAGCTTGATCCAAACGAACTGTTTTCCAGAAAGGAAGGGTTATGCAGATCCTCACCATACCATTTGTGAATCATGACATTTTTCCATAAGCTGTTATTATCATTCCAAAAATGCCAAATCCATTTTCCAAGAAGGGTTTTGTTTAGGGTGCTTAAGGATATGATTCCCAGACCACCATTCACGATCGGTTTCTTGATCTCCTCCCATTTAACAGGATGAAATTTACGGTCGTTGTCCTCATCTCCCCAAAGAAAACGATTTTGAATCTATTTCAATTTCTTAACAACCTTTGTAGGAATATGAAGCACAAATAAATAATAAATCGGAAGATTAGACAAAGTGTTTTTCATAAGTGTTAACTTATCACCTTAAGAGAAAATTTCTTTTCCAGCCTGCCAATCTGTTCTCCACTGTCTCAATAATTGGATCCCAGCTTCTCTCATCTTTATGTTTAGCACCGAGGAGCATACCCAAGTACTTGATAGGTAACTTAGATATTTTTACAGCCTAAAACCCGAGAAAAAATCTGACTATTTACAGCAGTGCCAATCTCCACAAGTTCGGATTTATTCAAATTAATTTTGAGCTCGAACACCACTTGGAAACAAATAAGGATGCATCTTAGCATGAGAAGTGTGTTAACGTCTGGTTAACAAAAGATTAATGTCTCGTCAGCAAAAAATAGATGAGTGATTTCCATTTATTTGCCAAAGTTGCCAACACTAATTCCTCTCAACAGCCGTAGGTCTTTGGCTTTTTCGATAAGTTTGTTTAGAGCTTCCATTATGGTAATGAAGAGTAATGGTAGAAAAGGGTCACCTTGTCTCAAGCTCCTGGTAGCTGTAAAAAAAGATGAGGGTCCCCCATTTTATGACAGCAAAACTGCAAGTGGAGATGCATGTTTGAATCCATTTCTTCCATTTCACATCGAAGCTCATTCTATCAAGCATGTTGTCAATGAAGTTTCAAGAAACATGGTCAAAAGCCTTCTCCATATCCAATTTGCATAGAATACCACTCTTCTTATTCCTGAAAACATCATTCAGAACTTCGTTAGCAGTCAATATGGTATCTGTAATTTGTCTACCGAAACAAAAGCTTGCTGACTTTCCCCTATGATCACATGGAGGATTTTTGAGAGTCTTTTAGTCAGCATTTTGGATAGAAGCTTGTATACACATCCCACCAAGCTTATATGATGAAAATCTTTGATGTTCTTGGCACAATTGTTTTAGGGATCATGACAAGGAACGTAGAATTCAAAGGTCTTCACCATCGAGCAGTTCTTGTGGAAATCCCTAAAAAACTCAAATATAATTTTAGATTAAAACCGTGGGGTCTCGGGGCTTCATCCCTATTGCAATCTCTAAGACATCCATAAATCTCATCTTCGGTGAAGTCGGCCTCAAACTGCAATCTGTCCAAATAGCCTAAACAGCCAAAATGCAAATCGTCGAGCTTTGGCCTTCATACTCTTCGGTGTACAAATTTTTGAAGCATAACATGGCATTTTCCCTCATGTTGTCATTGCCCTTTACACAACAGTCATCAACAATGATTTCCTCGACATAATTGATTCTTCTTCTGTGGTTGGCGAAACAATGAAAATACTTGGTGTTCTTATCTCCCTTCTTGAGCCATTTTTCCCTGGCCTTTTGCTTCCATGTGATGACTTCTCTATGTAAGCAGTTAGCCAAGTTGATTTTGAGGAAATCTCTTTTCTCTCTGTCGGCTTGAGACAGTGCAGCTATCCCCCTCTAACCTGTCAAGGTTGTCAATCTCAGTCAAATACCCCTTGATGTTCATGTCTTCAACAAGCTCTGCTTCTTTAACTCAATTCTTAATGACAGATTTCAGGGACTTGAATTTCTTAGCCAAAATGAAGCTGGCAGTGCCTTTGACTATGATGTTCTTCCAATGATCCACCACCCGGGATTTGAACTTATCAACAGAAAGCCATTCGTTGTCAATCCAGAAAGAAATGGGTTCCCAATGAATACTATCCAGAACAAGGTAAATAAGAAAAGGATCAAAGGTTGGTCTAGGAAGTACCTGTTGACTGAGACCCGGAAGATCCAATAGAAAATCAGTGGCGACCAGGAATCTGTCGCCACCACCAGGGACTTGTGTACTCTTGTTTAATGTTTTATTCTTAATTTCAGAAACAGATTGTCATAATTCTTAATGGACTCTAAATCTGCATTGTTTTGTTAGCTTCCAATGGCCACATTATCTTATTTTTACACTGCAAATAATTGATAGTGTTCCTAATAGGTGGCTCTCATTTCAAGGATGGTTGGCCCACATATCACAGCTGCTGCTGCTGAGGCTTCAGTTACAGAACTTTGTAACGAGACGTTGTGTCCAAGAGAAATATTTGATGGCAATGAGGCCTATGTAACTAGCGGGTAGCCATCAACAACTCTGTTTTTATGAGCCTGAATGGTTGTTTATTGTTTATATACTTGTGTGCTATTTTTCTCCAAATTAGTTAGTTATTCCAAAGTGTTGAATTTCTCTTTTATTTTATATGTTACAGAACTGATCAGGTGGAAGATACAGAAATGAAGGACAAGCCCTCTCAATTAGGTATTTATTATTACTGCAATCATGTGAAATGACGTGTACCTTTTCCAGTTATGAAACTAGAGTCCTATCCTGATCATATTTAATCATACCTTTAAGGAATTCATAGTCAGATGGATGTGAGATCAAACATGAAACTATTTTTAATTCTATATATTAAAGTTTCATTTGGTTCAATTTTTCATTTCATTTCCACTTAAAATTTCACATATAATTTCTAGGTTACTCTTTTCTTTTTCCTCTTGAAGAAATAATTTTTGTATTACTTTTAACATATAAAATTAGAACTTATTTTAATCTTTAATTTCACCTTTCACCCCGTGAATTACTTGGGATGGAAATTCATCTTTCACTTTGTAAAGAACTTTAAGGTGAGGATAGAGGTGAGATTAAACGTATAAACCGTGTTCTAATTTACATATTCAGACTAATATAAATCTTAAATTTAGATATTAGGTGAGAATTGAATGATGATTTAACCAAATGCAACCGAAGAATAATCTGCAAACAAGATCTAAAAGTTACATGAGAATGAAATGAGCATTTCACTAAATACAACGCCCTGTTGAAGTGAAGTTAGCTATCAAATTTCCACAACCATTTCCATTTGATTATCTGCTAGCCAACAATTATTTACATTTTGCCAATCCTAACATTTCTTTATGACTCTATCTTCTCTTCCAGACACTCAAGAGGCATCCTCAGAGAAGAATGACATACCTCTAACTTTACGAATTAGAGCTGCAGTGGCGACAGCTCTTGGAACTGCTGCTGCTCATGCCAAATTATTGGCTGATCAAGAAGATAGGGAGATTGAAAATTTAGTTGCAACCATTATTGAGACACAGGTGTGTTAATTTTCCTGTTATTGTTTCTCTATATTGTCTGCATTGGAAAGTGATCCAGTTTGATTTGCACTGTTCCTATCTCCTAATCTTTGTCCTTTGCATGTATACGTAATCAGTTGGATAAAATGCACTGCAAGATAAAGCATTTTGAAGAACTTGAGCTGATAATGGAGAAAGAATTTTTGGAAATTGAGGAACTAAAAGAGTGTATTTTAGGAGAGCGTATTGCTGTCTTACAAAAGGCATTTGAAGCTGGTATATCTAAACGGTGGGACCATACATTGTTAAGACCATAAGTTGCTAGTAGTGGCTTGTAGCATGGTAAACCTAAAGCAGCAGAAGTTAGAATAGAGTAGATCTTATGTGAACCTTCAAGGTTTATTATAGCCTATGCTTCAGTGTTTACATTTTTTTTTGCCCATTTCTTACAGTTGAGGATTGCGGTCCCGGCTCAGTTTCTCTTTTTTCTGTTCTATTGTGTCCATGAAATGGGCTGATGAACATCACCATTTCTGTACCATTGTTGGGTGAATACTCTTTTGAATATTTGTGCAGGTTTCTTAGAATTTTCGGTATAGAGTGACTATTCCTTCCATGGGTCTTGAACCTTGATGTTAACCTGCTAGGTGAACTCTAATTTTTGTCTCATTTTCTTGTTGGAGTAAATGCAGACTGCATTAATAATGAAAGTTAATTCAATTGGAATAGAACCTAATGGAAGTCATTAGAAATAAGGAGTTCAAAGCCAGCAATTTCCTTTATACCTGTCATGTACTTCAACTAATTAACACAGAAATGATTTTCTAATTTCTCAAAGTTTTACTAATTATTGAATGGTTGGTATTTTTAAACAAATTGTCATATTAGTTTCTGACATTCATTCATTGTTACAGTTTGATACTTAATTTTTTTTGCAAATACATTATGAATTTCGGATCAGTTATTACATGTGCAATAATTAACATTAGTTAAAATACGTATTACACCATCAATTTTTTCATCAAATGAAGAATTTATTCAAACATAATAGAAACAAAAAAAAATGTATAAAAATTTATTTGAATATTTTTAAATAGTGAACAGAGTGATTTCACTTATTTATTGAGTATAAAATAAATTATCTAAATCTGACCTAATTTTTGCAAGAAAATTAGTAATAAACACTGTGAATTAGGGATTTGCGATTTGTCACCAACCAAAAAAAAAAAAAAAAAAAAAAGATGTCAAGCCTAAGGGTATATAGTTAATAATTAATTACTGTTTTAACATGCATTATAATTTTACTAATATAATCATTAATAAAAATATAATACATATATGCCAAATGAACAAATTTGTTTAGTACAACTATTTTTCAAGTAAAAGCAACCAAAATTTATATATGTACCCCAACTTTTATAGTACAACTAATTCTCTAGTAATAAAAGATGATTTTAATTTCTTTTATAATATCTCTTAATTTATTGTGTTCTTCATATTACAGTTTTTTTTTTTTAAATAAAAAGTATTTGACTGGGCTAACCTTGAATATCTCCCGGGCCCAAATAAAAAGCTAACCTACTTTTGGGTCATAGACAAAATGGGCCCCCAGTCCGGCCCATTTTGAACTCTCTCTCTCTCTCTCTCTCTCCTTTGTCCCAACAAAAAACTGGAGGGAAAAATAAATTGCTAAAACCCAAACGTCCCTCCAACACTGAAAATGCTCCGAAGACGCCTCCGGCTTAGCTACCCTTCCGACGAAGATGAAGAAGACAACAACCGTCAACAAAACAACAATTCAACCTACCAACAGCCTACCATCACTCATCCGCCTGTATCCTCTCCTCCTTCAGATTTTAACCCTAACCCTACTTCTGTTGCCCCCGAACCAATCTCAATCTCAGACGATGACGAACTCATTGATGTTTCCGACGACCTCAACCCTCCGTCTCCTCCTCCTCCTCCTAATCACGTGGTTACCACCGGTTCTCCTGTCGGGGACTTCCTGAGTAGGATGGGACTGAGTTTGAGAAGGGAATGGCTGGAATCTTGTTTTCACGGGCTCCAGATATCTCTTCCTGCATTTTCGAGCCTTGATGTCGCTGCAAAAGCCAAGCTTTGTTTCGAGCAGTTCTTGTTTTCTGATATGAATTACTCTGGAGGCGCGGTGCTACCCCATAACGTCGCATCTATGCACCTTGTCGACCTTCCGGGGCCGTTTGTATTGCAGGTTTGCTGCATTTTCTCTGTGCAGGTTCAATTTAATGTTGCCTGCCTTTTCTGTCAGTTCTTGCCTATGTTTATCGGTTTGAGTGGCTGCAAGCGGTTTTCTAGATGTGATTCTATTTAAATTGTTATTGAATGTAAACCATCACGACATTATTCTATTATAATCGTTGTTTTTTTAGACGGTTATTTTAATTATTGCTGACTACTCATGTTGATCAAATCTTTACGCTTAGCATATGCTACAGAACTTTAGTCAAAATAATGGAATTTCCGTTTTTGAGTTTGTTTTTTGGTGCAATACATATGGCAGTTTTATTTCCTCGTCATATATTTTGGAATTTGATAATTGAATGTGATATTGTTTCAGAGTAATTTGATAAGCAAGGGTGAGTAGCTTTTTATGTCTTAGTATGTTATGGTTTCGTAATGCTTATAACATTTAGCCAACTTCAGCAATGAAAATTTCGAAGAAAGTAATCCTATTGACTAGGTAAATACAATTTATATCTCTGGAGTCTGGTATAAATGCCTGAAGCAAACTTTTGCATGAAAGACGTTGTTCTTTCAGCCAATTGAGAATCAATCAGTTGAAACATTTTATTTTCCTTTTTGTGGTTGGTAGAAGTGTACTGAAATGTAAAATGAAGTCTTATGCTAACATAAAACAATGGATTTATCAGTTGGAGAAGAAACTTTTTTTTGAGAAGAATTTGCTTATTATTTGTCCAGGTTGATGAGATTGTTAATATCAGCTGTCCTCTCCGAGGCAGATATCAGGATGCACAGCCTGGATTTAAGAGGTGCCTTAAGCTTTCCATGACAGATGGTGTTCAGCGTGTTTTTGGCATGGAATACAGGCCTATCAAGGATCTCAAAGCTCTCCCTCCTGCTGGATTGAAGGTTTCTCTTACCTATTGCCTATTAGTGTTTTATAATCTGGTTATATTTTTCTTCTCAGAAAAAAAAGGTTATATTTCTTACCAGCACCAATTCTGGATTTAGGAATAATAATATTTTGTAGGGTATTAGGAGTTTATGGATAATGAAGGTAAGAAAATGGTTTAGCTCTATAAACTGGACTATTATCTATATCTGAGCATTGATCAAGCTAACTTCTTCTGTTATCACTGGAGGTCTGGCATTTAGATTTCTTCTTTTTTCGTGGCTTACCTACTTGATGTTGACAGAAAATGGAGAAAGTTGCTTAACCACTATTAGACTTGTTAATACCAGGCACTAACAGGTTATCTTTTGGCTTGTAGGTTCTCATCTGTAATGTACATATACGGCGTGGGCTTTTAATGCTGGTTCCCGAAGTTTTAGAAGTTCTAGGAGGAGTAGTTGAAGAGTTGGATGAGGCACAAAAGCGTCTGATAGAGGAAGTGAATAAACCACCTAGGGGAAAAAGGTAGTAGCTCCAAGGATTTATTCATGCTTTCATAGAGTCACAACATGTTCAGTGCTGTTTATTGTGCTGCTGAATGTGTCATAAAAATTGAAATAATGTTTTTTCCTCTAATGAATCCTTTTGTAGTCTACTAGGCTATATCAAATTCTTATTTTCTCAATTTGTTGTGAAATTAATCTTGCTCTTTGAAAATTTATAGCAAACTTGATGGTATGATTTTCTTTTGCCATCACCGTTTTTAACTTTTTGAAACTGTTGCTACTACAAGCAACTATAATGCAATAGGGTATTGAATTCACCAATGAACACTTCTCAAGCTTCATCTGTAATTTACTTTCTGTAATAGTAAAACAGAACAATGTTGCCTAAGGTGATTCTGGTCTATAAAGTTGGATTCTATTGTTCTCTTTATGTTTGCTTTACCAAAGTAGGTTGTTTTCCAGTTTATTCCTTTGAAGGAATCTGATTAATATATTAATTTTCTGGAAAGTGACTTGGTCTACAATTGTTTGACGTTCTTTACACATGAAAAAAAGTTGACTTCCATCCTCTTTTTTGCAGATCAAGGACTGGAGTGGTGCCTTCTTTATCTACTAGAGCAACTAGAGCTGCATGGCCATTGAATAGCGGAAATTTTAATGGTCATGGGAATGCGTATTTATCAGGAAATGCTACTCCCACTCAGGCAGATGGACAAGGTAGAATTTTTGTTCTTGTTCTAATTTGTTTTAATGTTTTCAGTTTGAGAGAGCAAAACTTATATGGTTCAAGAAGTTAAATTTAGATATTTTAATAGTTTAAGTTGGTAATCAGCAT
Source organism: Carica papaya (assembly GCF_000150535.2). The sequence goes on from NW_019014688.1 coordinate 2,980,749, forward strand.
CTGGCTCTATCTTCAAAGATCGATGTTACCATATGTTTCATGTAAGGGTTATTTTTGCCTGTTGCTTTTGGTGTGTTCTAATGTGTATGAGAGGTGAAGGTTAGACAACTAGTTATATCTTTATTTTGGATTGTTATTTGAATGAAAGTTGGATGTGATATCTGTATTTCATTTCTGCCTTGGCCCCAGTTTACGAAAATTTTGATTTTTAGGGGCAATTTCTTGACTCTTATTTTCAAACAATATTTTTGGTGAACTTTTAGGACTTTGAAAGAACATATGCAATTTTTGTCATATGTTATA
>NW_019014688.1:2981745-3008532 GCF_000150535.2 Carica papaya
TTAGTTCCTTTATTATATTTTGTGAATCCTCACGAACCACTAAATGCTGCCATAATATCTGCCTTATAAATTACTTACTGCAAATTTCAACTTAAGTATGTACGAGACTCATGAATATTCTGTTATATAATAATGGGTTTGATATTTTATATATGCATGCTGGTGATGGAATAGTCTGTGGTCTAAAATCTCATTATGAAGATAACTTATTGAGCTTGTATAACCTTTCTAATTTTAGTAATATGTGGTTTCTGAAACTTTAAAATAATTTTGTAGTGCTTTTTGACTGGTGTCAAAAAATTCCAATATAAGCAACGGTCAACCTTTGAGCTCCAGTGCTATGTTGATGACGGCAGTCTCATTTCTGAAATATTGATTGACCACAGCGTGAGTTTCTATTTGGCCTTCTCCCATTGATTCTGTGGAAGTGTTGTTAAATTCATAGGAAAATCTATTGTTTTTGGCTCTCTAGGTTGTCCAGAAAGGAATTGGTCATTCTCCAGAGGAGGTCTCTGCTGCACTTTCTTCTTCAGACATCAAGATAGTCAGTGGTATGAAGGAGACCTTGAGGCAGTTCCAAATATTTTTGGTGAATTTTGAGGTACCATATTTGACATTGTGACTGATGTTATCCAAGTGCAATTGAAGGTCGCTGCAAACTGTTTCTGTTTAATTTCGTAAATTTTCAGTTCTATATATTGCTTAATTGTCTGGAATTGGTTTGTATTTTGAGATTGGCTCACTTGTCTGATACTTTGACATTATGATTTGCTTTAATGCAGGGCACAATGCTCATCCAAATAGATGAAGCATCTCTTCCTGTCGCTCTTGAGATGTGCCAGGGGTGTTCTTCTTCTGATGCATGGTTGCTTCTCAGGAGACTGAAGTCCTCTGCTTCTCAAATTCCAAACGTTCGCCCCTCAGATCCAATTGATATATCACCTTGATTGCCTCTATATATTTTCACTCTGCCAAAGAAGTAAGCTGAAAGTGTTGGCTTGGATCAGAAACTGTCGCTATTGCAGGTATCAAAGAGGACACTCCTGATTATGATGCTTCAAATTCATTGTTCAATGGCTTTGTTACGGAAATGTACAAGAAGTGCTCAGCACTAATTGAAAATTATATACTACTAACGGGAAGATGTCTGGCAATGCTGGTTCAGTTCGGTGCTGTGAGCTTGTTATCATATCTTTGTATCTGGTGACCTCACTGAAGTTGTTTACAAGTAAAAATGTTTTGGGCTATCAAATAAAAAGTTGCATGCGGCAGATAAGGAAAGCTAGTTCATCTTTGAGAAGCAAAGGAGAATGAAAAGCTAATGAATTGCTAAGAAGAATGCCAGCAAATGAGACTTTTGAAGCTAGGGTTAGTGGAGACTTCTTTGAAGCAAGCTGTATCAAGTGGCCCACCCGTTAACATGAGTTTTGTCACCTTCTCAATCCACATTGATTTGGTCAGTTGTCTAACCTTTGGAATTTAAAATTTTTATATTTCCAACTCCCTTGTGTAATTAGAAATGCATGTTGCTTTGGTTTTGTAGGAGCTCCATGAGCCTCCCACGGGGCAATAAAGAAATTACGGGCTATTTTGATGAGAAGTCAGGCTCTGCGTCAACACTTCACAAAGTGAGTTATAGCTCAATAGTTTACATTTCGCTGAGTCAAGTTAATGCACTGATGTTATAAATACCGGAATACTACTGCAGTTCTATCAAGCCTGGAGACCTGTTATTTAATTGACTCATCTCATGTGCATTTTTTCTTTCTGATTCTTTGTTGAGCAAAATCTATATGGTTCCATACATGTTAAGTAAAATGTATAATGTATACAATATGTATAATTTAATAAAAATTTCAAATTATAAAATTAAGATAAAAAATGGATAAAAAGGGGATCTCCCTCTTAATTTCTGTCCTCATCTATGTGAGGGCAGGGGAATACTCTGTTTTCTCATAGAAGAAATCTCAACCATAAGAAATAATACCTGATTGGACCTTTTAAAAAAGAAATGAAAAAACTAGAACACCGCAGGACAATCTATACTTACTACTTGTACTTGCAATTGATGTTTCAATATTTCTATTATGACGTTGAGTAGAACCATGAGCTGTTTAGTATGTGGTCAAGTTCAGTAATCATAGAGGATAGAATTAATTAAGAAGTAATGCCATCTGCTAAATCCTTTTTATTTAATTAGTCTTCCCTTCCTCTTGCAATTTGATTAGATATACAGAAAGGAATTTTAGTAGTTTGGCTAAGGATGATGGTCCTATACTGTTTTTTGTTCTGTAACATGCCTGAAATTTTTAAGACAAGTACGAAACAATATGCGAGTGAAATATTCAACTAATTCAGGGCAAAGCAGCATGAGCGGAGAAATAAACTTGACCCAAGATGGCTCCACCAAGTACTTGTCTCCCCGGCAACTGCTCTTCACTATGGCCTTACCACATTCTTCAGACGACTCCACGAAAGGTAAAGCCATGGACTCGCCTGTTCAATTACCATCAATCTCATTTTATGATAAGATATATTACTAAAATGACAGAGAAGACTATTCTGATATACTTAGGTACACGCACAACATATTTATTAACAGATTAAACAAGATGAAGTCTTACCTTGATAAAGAGTTGGTTTCTAGTCATTTCAGTATTGATGAAGCCAGGGGTGACAATTGTTATGCCAATGTCTGAACCAATTTCACATCTGAGTGTCTCGTAGAAAGATATAAGTGCAGCCTTGCTTGCCTAAATCCATTTTAAATAACTTTACATTAATGCACGAACACTAAATTAAGCACTGAACATGATAAGAACGCTAATAATAATATATACCAATTATAAAGCTTACATTGTAGATACTGGTTCCGGGAAGAGGAAACCTTCCTGCATATGAAGCTGTGACAATGATCTTCCCTTTGTTCTTTCTCAGGTGTGGAATGGCGAAATAAGTAGCATAGATTACGCCCCAAAAATTTGTATCCTGTTAATTATTTTCCGCAGCATGATTAGTTTTTATCTTTCTTTAATTTGATGTATCCTATCTAATCTTTTTCTTGAGACAATATTTTAGAGAAATTAGATAACATTTTTGTAACAACATGGTTAAATCAATTCCCTCACAAGTTGAGAGTGAACCTCAAGGCCGCATGAGGTTATTCTGTAATGAGTAATTTATATATTTCAATAATTTTTTTTATAAATAAATAAAAATACCATTCAATTATAACCATAAACATGCATATCATGAATGAATTGCAATTAGTATTATACGCGGACAAGAATATTTAAATGTCATTTAAAAGGAACATATCTACCTCCTAATTCACTGGGGCCCATACATAAGTGACCAGTTATGAATTTATAATTAAATTTTATATATTTTTATTTACATATTTCCTAAAATGGTGGATGAAAATTGAATGTCATTTTTTTTTTTTAAAAGATTCCTTCAAATATAATTATTAAAGATTAATTAGGCATATATTCAGGATTAGTCATATCTGTTTCATTAAGGCCAGGACTAACAATTGTGATCCAACTTCTATTCTCAATGTCTCGAGCAAGCTGATTATGGCGGCCTGAATTAACAAATTAATTAGTTTTGAGTGAGCTTAATTAATTAATTACATTGTAAATGCTGAGTCTTGGCGTAATTAACCATGCAGCAGCTGAAGCAATCACAATAATCTTCCCTTTGCTTTTCTTTAGGTGTGGAATAAACATATATATACCTGAATAAACATGCATATAATGAAGATAGACACGAAACTTACGTTGACCAAAATGCTTGACAGTTTCATCTACAAACCGCTTGCAGTCATGGAGGTTGGAGACATCTGCAGAGATGACAAGAACATCGGGAGAGCCAAGCTCGCAGGTTTTCTTGGCAACTGCCTCAAGTTGATCTTTTCTTCTTGCAACAAGCGCTAAACGAGCACCTCTCCTTGCATACTCATATGCAATATGCTTCAATTATATATAGTATAATTCTTAGATTAACCCTCAGATAGAATTATATAAACGTTAGTTTATAATGAAATGAGATTTACAAATGAATTAATTGACGTTGATTACCTCTCCGATTCCTGAAGATGCTCCAGTTATCAGAACTGTTTTCCCAGCAACATCTTCGGTGAAGATTGATCTCTTTAGATAACTAAGAAACGTAAAAACCAAGTATGGTGGGAGACACAAAAGAAGCACGATGAGCATTACTCGAGGAAGCACAATGTTCATCAACTTGTGAATGAAATCCATTTTTCACTAACAATTTCTCAGCTGAGAGAATATGTATACAAAATATGACGTACATATGCAGAGGAATCAATGATCTAACCGTAAATTATAGGTATCATTTAATTAGACTGACCCAACATATCAAAAGCAAAATATATATATATATATATATATATATTGAAGTAATTGAATTTCCCCACCGACTTGGTCCGTGTACTGTCACTGATTCACTTCCCTTTATGATATTGTAGGTTAGAATTGAAGCGCGGTTTGTCATTAGAAGCTTAATTGTACCGTTTTCTTGTTATATTGATTGTTCTATTAATATCCTACAATAAATTTTATTGTATAAATTTTATTTTATAAATAAATTTCATAAAATTTCCAAAATTTCAGCGTTTATTGTGAAAGGAAGACAATTATCATAATAAGAGCCAAGTCAGAGTGATCTACTGTTGCATCGACTTGAAACCATCATATTCTCGTCTCTCTAAAGTTGGTTTGCCGCATGCATGCGGATATAATATATGTTTATTACTGTAGGAGGAAACAAGAAGAGAAGAAGAATGAGAAGTGTAAGAGGAAGAGCAACATTAAAATCTAGTAGATTAATCCATACAAGTCAGTATTTATTATGGTACATAGATCATTAGAGACGCCTATTTTATATACACATACACAAAAATGCCAAAATTACTACACTACTTGTGGTAATATAATAAAACACAGCCATGCATTAGTAATCTTGATGGGTTATCAAAAATCAAATGGAAATTAAACCAAACCCGGTTTACAACAGTCCAATCCCACTCTCCTCTCTTGAAAATGATTAAAAATCAGTCAACAAAATTGAATGAGTCAAAATCAGTTTCTATAAATCTGCTATATATAGTTGCATTAGTTTTTTCTTAATATTTGTTCTAATAAATTTGTTGTTAGTGGATAATAAGATATTTAAAGTTTGTACTCTATGTTTTTTTGATTTGTTAGTTACCTGTATACTCTATATAAAAACTTCTTTGTTTTACTTTAATGGTGAATGAAGATCAGACTCTTTTCTCATCTTAATTTACACTCTTAACAATCTTTTACTTTATTTTTAGCCAATATATTTAGTATCAGCCATTATTTTGTACAGCTGAGAGAGTGCAAAACAAAGAGAAAATTAATACACTTAAGTGGTTCACGCAAACCTAAAAAAATGGCAGTAAATGGTACAACAATATCATATCAACCTTTAATTCCTCTTTCAATGGTGAGAGTTATGAATTTTGGAGCATAAAAATGAAAACTTTGTTTATGTCTCAAGAATTATGGGAGTTTGTAAGAAATGGGTACAATGACCCAGATGACGAGCAAAGGCTTTGAGAAAATAGAAAAAAAAAAAAGATACAAGAGCTCTGTTCTTTCTTCAACAGGTAGTTACAGACGATATTTTATATCGAATTTCTGCAGCAACTACTTCTAAGAAAGTTTGACAAATTTTCAAAACAAAATTTCAAGGATCATCTAAGATAATTACTATCAAACTTCAATCACTTGATAAAACTTTTGAAATGCTTCAAATGAGTACATCTGAATTTGTTCAAACTTTTTTTTTCGAAAGTTTCTACAATTTCGCTCAAATGAGGGCATATGGTGAAAGAATTACTGATGAGACTATGGTTTTAAAATTATTGAGGAGTTTAACTCATAAATTTGATCATGTGATTCCTGCAATAGAGGAGTCAAACAATTTATTTACTTATTCATTTGATGATTTAATGAGTTTTTTGAAAGCTCATGAAAATAGATTAAATAGATCACTACCAAAAAATGAAAAAAAAATGTTTTTTAAGTGAAAAGAGAGTCATCTCATAGTAAATCAAATTACAAATCCTCAAATAAAAGTAATTCTCGTGATGGTTATCATGACAGAAGTTGCGGTGGAAATCAAGGACGGGGAGTACAAGTTGGCAAATAAAGACAGTTCAAGCATATGTCAGGTTCAAAATCATTATTGAGAGAGTTAGTATTTTTTATTGTTGATTGATGATTATATCCATATGAATTGGGTTTACTTTCTCAGATCTAAGTCTGAAGCTCTTGTCACTTTCAAAACATTTAAAGTCTTTGTAGAAAATTAGATGAGCAGTCGCATCAAGTACTTTCGGACTAACAGAGGAGGTGAGTTTATTTTCATTGAATTTAATATTTTTTGTGAAGAACATGACATCTGCAGGGAGCCATATACACCAAAGCAAAATAATGTTGTTGAATAAAAAAATCGAACTGTGGTGGAAATGGCAAGAAGTTTGTTAAAAGCTAAAGGTTTCTCAAATTCCTTGTGGGTTGAAGCAGTTGCAACAACAATATATGTTTTGAATATCTCTCCAACAAGGGCTGTTATGAAGAAAACACCATATGAAGCATGGAATGGAAGAAAACCACATGTAAGTCACTTAAATTTTTTTGGTTGTATAGCCTATGCTTTAATTAATTATCAAACTCACCATAAACTTGATGAGAAAACTACAAAATATATTTTTGTTGGTTATAGCAAAAGCATATAGGTTATATAATCTTTTAAGTGACAAGATTATTGTTAGTAGAAATGCAGTTTTTAATGAGGAAGCAGAATGGGATTAGGGAAGTGCTCAAAAGCATGATTAAATTCTGATTTTAGAAGATATTGTTGCTGATTCTTCATCTTCAAATTCAGTAAGTTCCTCTCTTACAGTCAGTAATTCCTCAAGTCCAATGAGCTCAAATTCTTCAAGTCCAGTCAACTCTAATTCCTTCTCATCAAGTGAAACTCCTCCAAAGAAATTCAGGTCATTGAGGAAAATTTATGCATATGGTTCTTTTACTTTATGTGTTTTAGATCCAGAATTCTATGATGAAAAGATGCACAAATACAAGAATGGTGCAATGTTATGGATGAAGAGATTGCTACAATCTAGAAAAATCAAACTTGAGAAATGATTGATTTACCTAAAGAAAAACATGTTATCGGATTTAAATGAATATTTAGAACTAAATACCAAATTGATAGAAATATAAAAAAACCTAAAGCTCAACTTGTTGCAAAGAGATATGCTCAGTAACAACGCGTCGATTTGAAGAAAACTTCTCACTGGTTGCTCGCTTTGAAATAATAAGGGTATTGCTTGCTTTAATTACTCATTTATCTCTTTCTGTTTTTCTCAACCTGAAGGTTTTGTTGTAGCCGGCTATGAGAATAAAGTCTTTAAGTTAAAGAAAGTATTGTATGGGCTTAAACAAGCTACACGAGTATGGTATAGTAAGATTGACAACTATTTTCGTAAAAATGAGTTTGAAAGAAGTGATAATGAGCCCACTTTATATTCAAAGAAAGAAGCAAAAGCTGATTTTCTTGTTATTTGTCTCTATGTTAATGACATGATTTATTTCGGGTCAAGTGAACATCTATTTACTAATTTTAAGTCCTCCATAATGCAAAAATTTGAAATAACAGACTTAGACATGTTGGAATATTTTCTTGGGCTTGAGGTGAAACAGGGAGTGGATGGAATTTTTATTATATAGTAAAAGTATGAAATTAATCTACTCAATAGATTCAACATGGTAAGTTGCAACAAGACTTCAACTCCGATGAATTCAAATGACAAATTGCAAGCTGAAGATAACACAGGAAAGGCTGATGCAACCTATTTTCGAAAGTTGATAGGCAGATTAAATTATTTGACACACACTCGACCCGACATTGTATTTTTTATTAGTATTATGTACAGATTTATGCATAATCCAACAAAACATTACCTTGGAGCAACTAAAAGAATCCTGCGATGTGTTGCTGGAATTGCTGACTCTGGAATTTGGTACTCTACAATATCATATTTCAAATTATTTGGTTACACTAATAGTGATTGGACAGATTCCTTGGATGACATCAGGTTACAACTTTAGCCTAAGTTCTAGTGCTGTCTCTTGGAGCTAAAAAAAAAAAGGATACTGTTGCATTATCATCTTTAGATGCTGAATACATTACGACAACATCATCAGCTTGTCAAGCAGTATGACTTACAAGAATTCTTGTTGATTTGGATCAAGAATAAGTAGCATCAACTACTATTTTTTGTGACAACAAAGGTACGATTGCAATGACAAAAAATCCAGCTTTTCACTGCAAAAGCGAGCATATAGAAACGCAGCATCATTTCACTCAGAGAGTGGTAGCAAATGGAGAAATAGTTCTGAAATTTTGTGCTACAAATGATTAAGTTGCTGACTTATTTACAAAGCTTTTGTCTCAGCTCAAAATAGACTATTTTCTACGACGACCATTAGGCACATTTGGTTTTGAATCTAGAGAGCTGTGTTGAAAATAATTAAAAATCAATCACTAAAATTGAATGAGTCAAAATCATTTCCTACAAATCTGTTATATGTAGTTATTTTTTCTCAATGTTTGTTTATGTAAATTTGCTGTTAGTAAGTAATAGAATACCTACAATTTTTACTCCATATATTTTTTAATGTTTTAGTTACCTGAACAGCCTATATAAAAAGACTTTTTTGTTTTACTTTAATGATAAATGAAGATCAGACTCATTTCTCATGTTCATTTACCCGTTTACTTTTAACAGTCTTCTGCTTCTTTATTTTTAGCCAACATCTTCCACCAGCCGAAACGTCTCAGAAAATGACCAAAAATAAAATTGGGTGGTCTTTAATTAACAGGGAAAAAGGATTGTAATTAACGAAGATATATAATCACCACAAAACCAATTAAATTAAAGACACAGAAGCTTATTCAGCATATTAAGACGAAACCAAAATATACCCCATGTATGGGAAATCAAGTTGGTGGCTATATATGTTTGTTAGTTACATAAACGTAGCACTGTTTGTAAAGAGACATATACATATACACATTTGAAGAGCAGGGAGCAGGAGAGATGGTTTTGTGATTAATCTGTCTTGATTTCAGAGGACTGAGTCGAAGATGGGTAGAGAACTTGCTGACTCCCAGTAATATCTAAGATCATCTTGCCAAGGGGGAAATCCCTACGAGAGGGATGTGTCAAATAGAACAAGCGGAAATGCCATTCCACCATTTCAGGCCAAAACACCTTCCACACATATGTCATCTTGTACCAGGATGGCTGTGTCAAATACCTATCTCCTCTGCAAGCACTGTTCACTATCGCCTTGGCACACCCACTTACTGATCCTACGGGTGTTGTACTCACCATCACATCTCTTATCTCTTGGTCAACTCGCATTTCACCTTCGCCCGACAGAATCTTGCCTTGGGTCAGTTCAGATTCTATGAAACCTGGTGTCACTATTGTTATTTGTATTTGGTTTCCAAGTTCAACTCTCAGCGTTTCAAAAAAGCTCTTAACTGCTGCTTTGCTTGCCTGAGTACCTCACCAGACATTAATATACATACATGTATTTCATTAACCAATAACTAAATGTATATTAAATAATTAAAACATATATATCTGTGGAGTATAAGCTTACATTATAAAAGGCCATTCTGGGTGTGGGCAACCATGAAGCAGCTGAGGAAATGGCTATGATCTTGCCATTGCTTTCTTTAAGATGAGGAACTGCAAAATAAGTGGTGTAGACTGAACCCCAAAAGTTGGTATCCTGCGACATTATTACATTTTATTCCTCTACAAGAAATTCGAAAAGACTATTCCATCCATCATATATGCAAACCCTGCGTGATTATTAATCATTCCATGCATAGTTGCTTACCATGAGTTTCCTGAAAACATCAACGTCCGTCGTCTCTTCAAACATGGAGAAGGAACCAATTCCAGCATTATTGACCAAATGATCCACTGCATCCATCAAACCTCCATCCAATTAACTGTCGAATCCAAATAAAATATGAATAAAGTGATTGAAAATTGAACTTACATCTGCCATAATGATTAATAGTTTGATCAACCATGCTTTTGCAGTCGTTACGCTTTGAAACATCTGCTTGAATGGTTAAAACTTGAGGAGAGCCCAACTCACGCGCCATATCAGCAACTTCTTGGAGTCTGTTCAACCTCCGGGCAGCCAGAGATAAGCGGGCTCCTCTTTTACCATATTCATATGCCAAGTGCTGCGCACCACCAACAAGTTAATAAATAAATTAATGCTTTTTATGAGTTGAATTCCCTCAGTAATTCCCTCTTTCCCCGTAGTTATCTACATAATTAATAATTAACTAGGAGAGACCTGGGTTTTATAAACATTGTATACCATGGACGAAAAATGAGTAATAAAAAAATACAATAAATATGGTAGATACTGCTCATTAATGATTCGAAGAATAAATACCTCACCGATACCAGAAGAAGCTCCAGTGATGAGAACAACTTTGCAGGCAAGGTTCTCTGAGAAAATAGTGGAGAAGATGGATTTGAGGGACTTGAAAAAGTAAAAAGGTAGCAAGAAAAAGAAGAAGCAGAAGAAAGTGAAAGTGGGAGCTGCAAGATTAAGGAACTTGTGGATCAAATCCATGGCTTGTGGAATAGGCTCGGGAAGGAACTTGTGGTGGTGCATGGTTTTAAATACGGGTAAGAAGAAGAAGAAGAAGAGGAAGAAGAGTGGAAGAGTCTAGAAGGATGAAGGAGAAGGAGGTGGCGGGATTGCATGGGATGCTTATGACACGTACCCTTCAATATTCAGTCCCATCTTCTCCACCCAAAAGAATATGAAATAACAAAAGCTTATCGACAAAGTCAAAGGTAAAAGGAACATGATCTAAGACGGTTGAACTCTGATTGAAGTTTAAGGAATTACAAACTTATTATGATCAATTCAGCCGTATATTAGTTGAATTTTTAATAAGTAAATTGAATTAATCTGCATCTTCTGACAAAATAATATTTTTGATGCTTAAATTTTTTTTAATTAAATTAATCGTATAATAATAATAATAATAATATATATATATATATAATTTAACTTTTTTTTTTTTTTTTAAAGATAAGAATTCAACAGAAAAGTTATAGGCGTAGAAATTAGACACATATTTTACAATTATGATTAATTACAATATAAGCAGCATGTGCTTGTCAACAAATTCAAAAGGATCACATGTTCTCTTCTTTTTTAGTAGACACGGGTGCCTCATAATATTTCATTTGTATAATTGAAAAAAAAAACTCTCACATACCAACTATTTTTGTTTATATAATGATTGAATTATTTATTGCATTTTGTAAGAAACAAAAAAGCACTTATCTATTATTTACTGTTTTAAGAAAGTAGGTAAATTTTGTAACTTCATCCATTTTATTTAAATATGTTTTATTTAAAATTGTAGCTTTTATGTCGTGGAGTAAATAATATCAAAATTTATTTAGTAAAAAAGTAAGTTAGTGAAGATTATGATGAAATATTTAAAGTTTATTATCAAAGATGAGGAATGGTTTGATACTATTAAATAGTTAACAACAAAAGCAAATTAATGATGAAGAAATAAAAAAAAAAAAATAGTTTTAGGCAATTGTGATAAACAACCAACTTAAAGATTGATTTGCTGAAGAAATATTTTGGTGCAATAAATATTCAAAATCAATAAATTAATACAGAAAATATATTAAAACCAAAATTTGAGAAATGAAAAGCTGGAAGTAATTATTAGTTGCTAGTATTCACCATTACAACCAAGTAAAAGCCTAGCTTCAACTCTCCTCCGCCTGTTGACTCTTGCAATCAAATCATTAGCCCTCTTGTTCAACTCCTCGGTAGTTAAATTATTCGCCTGATCATCTTCTTCACCTCTCAGTATTCCCTTATCAATTTCCCTGATCTTCACAATTTCTTCCACGACTACTTTCTCCATTCCCATCTGATGATCACTCCTTTTCAAACAACTCTCAGTAATCTCAACAAACTCATCGTAGCATGCATTTGCACCCAGACAAGGAGGACTTGAAGAAAACGATTTGGATTCTGCAAGGAGAACAACCACGATGAGGTTGCCCATCACAAACAAAACCTTGGTGCCAAGTAAGACTGATCCAAATTTTGGGAGGCCATTAAGGATAAACAGCTTAAAAGAAGAGCACAGAGAGGAAAACCAAAAAGGGTTACAGCACATGAATACGCTGCAAGTAATCACTGCTGTGAATGTATACACAACAAAACTGTCCGCAAGTTGATGCTTCTTGGATTTCTTGATGGTTTGGATCTTTTGGAAGGTGATAGGATCCATGTATATATATATATATATATGCATGTGTATAAAATTATAGTTGACAAGGAAAAAGGGTTTTACTGGGATTTTAAGGATGGGTTTAGGGCTTAATTAATCCATCATTTGATAGATTAATTAAGAGCAAAGGCAAAATTACAGGAGCTGATAAAATAAGTTTCGGAAGATAACAATGTTATATATAAACAAGAACTGCCATCTGAAGTACTGAAGGTAAAGCATTGTTGCAGGGAAAGGGTTATATATAGTGGGGGGGGGGGGGGGGGAGAAAAGGTGAATTCTTTTGGGTGAGAGATTAAACACTTCCATTTTCTTCTTTGTATGTGGAAGATTACTATTTTAAAAGTTGAATATATATATATATGTATGTATGTATGTATATACAGAGACACATATATGAGAGACAGATTAATATTTATTGGATTCTCTTACTTCAAAAGCTATTAATTTCTTCACGTACGGTTTTGAATTTTTTCGGAGTGGGAATATTGAATTGTTTTGAATAAATTATACTTTTACTTTCCCAATTTTAATTTTAATTTAAATTTTATCATCCAATTTTATTTTAATCTTAAATATAAGTTTTATTACAATAAAATTTATGAACTTCCAAGATTTTTCCAGAAGCAATAACACTTGATTTTAACTGAATATCTTTTTTGGAAAAAATTTTCAATCGCCCGGAAAAATCATCATCCATCTCATATCATCTTCAAAAATCACCTAAAAAATTTCAAACCATAAAATCCAAATCATCACAGAAAAAAATTGAGCCCCAGTCTGTCGGTCACCATCTCGCCCTTCTCCTCCCTTTATCTGTCGCTCGGTCTCATATAATCATCGTAGAATTGGTGAGATTGGAGTGTGATGGAAGAGATGAAACCAGACCCAGCAAAACATTCTGGTGTTCTCCTTTGTTCACGAAAGCATAATTAATTTCTAGTTTAGTTATAATAGTTCAAATTAGTAAATAGGGAAACGAGATTAAATGCTAAACTTTGGATTTAAATTTTCTAGGAAACTTGTGTAGAAGATGATTTGAGTTTATTAACTCAGTTATGAAGTGGGTTTGAGACACTTACGGGACGCACGTCCCAACTATGTGTTGTAGAAACCTCTATAATAATAATAATAATAATAATCTATGTTTTTCAAAATACTTTACAATATGTATTATATTTATATTGCTTAGAAAGCATTTGTATATTACTTGAGGAGGGTAATGTGTGGAGATAAGTGATTGGAGCAGAGGTGGGATTGTTAAAAAGAATGGCTTTAACTTTTGACCTCGTTATTCTGCTTCTGCCACCAAGATTTGTCTGAGTGGAATAAAAAGATAATCTTAATAAATAAATAATTTATGCATAAAGATTAAACTTTAAAAAATATAAGTTCGATTAACAATGTTATTATTATTGCACATTTACATAGGTAGTGGAGAATTCAATCTCTGATAATTAAGAGAGAACAAATCACTTGTCCAAATTGTATGGTATATATTAAAAATAATATAAAGTAAAAGTATCTTTTTTACGTGATACCTTTTTATTTTAAATTATGTATGAAATAAATTGTAATCATCGATGACAATTTTTTAAACTCTGTAATTAATTAATCTGTTTAAATTAAATAATAAAATATTATATTCTTCGTATTATAAAATTAGTATACTAAGTATAAATATGATAAATAAAAATACTAGTAGAAATTAATATTAACCCACGTATTTATTTACTTGTGCCATGTGACAGAATTCTCATCAATTGGAGTGGTGATGACCTAGAAGATCACAATCAGTTTATCTTAGTGATATACATTTTGGGTTTGTAGACATGTGTGCAATCTTTTATTTTTATTGTAATGATAATCAAATTGATAAATTAACAAGTGACAAATTTCAAATCACATTTTGATAAGGGGAGTAACTTTATTGGGTGGTGAAAGTGACAAAGTCTCTCATTGATTAGGTATGTAATATATAATTTCTGTTTAGTGGGTATCCTTCTACTATTGTTGTTACCTTAGACGCTAAGGGCATATACATACACATATATATATATATATATATGTTATTAAAGTTGGCTCTTGTATACATTGAAAAGACTAATTGACATACTTTTGCTAAAGTAGAGATATTTCTGATTTCCCTCTAACGAAGAATGGATCTAGACCCTTCAAAAAGTAAAAAGTAAAGCAATTTCCTCTAGTTTCTATTCGTTACATTATTGGGTTAGAATTTAGTTTCTACATACTCATATGATTACCATAGACAATAAGTATGTATGAAGTATGCTGGATATTCATGACATTAGTAAATTAAATTAATTGTTAATCATAAGTTTATACATAACGTATTAATTAAATTTAATCTATTGCATGAATTTTAAGATATTTTCAGTTAAAAAATGGCATACTCTTTTATATGTAATCGTTATCTCATTCGTTCATTTTTATATTGAATAATGCAAATGAATGGAGAAGAATTTATTAGTTTATATATATTTGTTTTAACATTTTATTTTGATTCACTTCAAACTATGATGACTGAACTTCATTACCATTTTTTTTTTAAATTTAAATTTTTTTGATTTAATTATATTAAGATTCTATATATATATTTTTTATTTCCATAAAATAGTCATATATATAAGAAAATTTATGATAATTAACACAATATTCTAATTCTAGTTCTTACAAATTCTATTTTGAATTGAAGTAAAATGTTAATTTTCCGATTCTTCTTTAATAAAAGAAAGTGCAAATCTATTAAAAATATGACTGAAATAAGTTGAGTTATACACAACATTCTAAGCGAAAAAAGAAGAACTTTGGCACTAAGGTAGTCCACTTATAGAGTTAATCATAAGTACCATCTCAAAACCCACAACACAAAAATACTCAACTAGCAACAACACCAATTCTAAACTAACTATATATACATATACATATGTAAGTATATAGAAGAAGACACAACATATGGAGAATTTAGGAGCTCATCACCACTTTAGTTAATGGAGAAAAAACATAAACTAGAATGTGATTTTCGGATATAAACATTACTTCTCAACATAATTAAATATCAAAAGATATAAATGCAACATCAAGGGAGCTTTTTGAAGATATTAGGCATAGAAAATTATACGAAAATCGTAAAAAGCTCATGACATACAAATATCTTAGGTAAGGAGTTTTCTGAAAGAGGAGAGCTTCATATGGATATAGAGAAATTATAACATTTTCTTTCTTTTCTTTTTCAACTTTTGGTTTTGTCTCTAACTAGAATGAGGATGAAAGTGTGGTTTGGTTGAGGAAGGAAGAGGCAAAGTTTTTTGGGTTTTTTTTTTCTTACCCCTTGTGATTGTACATATAAGGTTATTTTTACCAAAGAATTGAAAAAATCATAAGAACATTATCAAATTTTATTTCTAGTTTTGACAGTGACCATAAAGAAGACAAAAGAATTTGACAGAAATAAGGATAATTTTATCAATGGGACGGAGAAGATTTATTTATGTTAAGAAATTAATAGATTAAAGAAAGCAGTTTAGTCATTTTCTTTTTTTATTCTCTCTATTTTTGCTGCTAATTTTGATGAGTGTTATTTTAATTTTTTTCTTTTTTATAATCACGTTTTTTAGAAAAAAGGTAAATCTACAATGTGAAAAATATTAACTATAATTTTCATATAATTGTAATTTAGAGGTATGTATTTGTAGAATATAAAAAACTTGAAGTAATATGTATACATAATTCGACATAACGATAGTAACAAAGCAACATTTACATATATATATATATATAGAAAGTAAATACGAAAGCTAAGTTGTGGATGAAAGATGAAGGAATATTTGACAACAGATGTGTGAGACATGGAAAGAGGAAATAAAAGAAAAGGAAATTAACCAAAACGTATGCATATTCTCCTCTCCTTTTTGTCTCTTCTTCAGTAAGCTTCATGTGCACCCTGTCCAAATTGACGTCAAATCTCAGGATTAAAACATATATTCTTGTTTGCACCTTTCAATAATTAATTAAATAATTACCTTCTTTGGAAGAACGAAGTGCACAAACTTGTTCCTGGCGCCGGCATGGGAGTGTTCACCATCTCCTCTAACCAATCCCTGTTTCTTGAATTGTTCTCTCACGAACCTCTCGTATATGAAAGCTGCTCCTCTGAATTGTGGCAGAACCATCCATGTCACCAGCAACAGTTTCATTGTATACCACATTGGCACCCTACAATCCATATATATATAATTTGCTTCAGATATACGTATATATATATATATATAAAACAACAGCCACTTGAATATATTACCATTCTAAAATGGATTGAAGCAACATCTCCGTAAGAGTGAGGAATGAATATAAGATCCAGTAAGCCAGCCATTGCTGATCGTCCACTTTTGAAGTGCTCTCTATAGCCATCACCGACGCATATCTATATAAATTCTTTTCAAAAAAATCATTCCCTCACATAGATGTTCTATATACATATAAAAATTGGTACGTATAGCAAGTGAAGTGTATAGAGTTCGGCTTACAAGGGATACAGCAACATCACCACTGGCCTGTAACATTCATCCATCAGTAAATTAAAATGTGAGAAAAATATCGTAATGAGAAATCTATGGAAAAAGGAAACCATATGTATGTATGTACATAGTAGCGAAGAAAGTTTACCCAGCTAGCGAATGAACATGGGTAAGCAAAGTCCAGAGACGACCCATAGTTTTCTTTCTGGGAAGTTAACTACCGAGGACAGGAAACAAACAAATTACAAACTGGTTAACACAGAGAAAGAGGAAGAGATTTTAGGAAGAAGAGGAGCAACTGCTGAAGGTGGATACATATAGAGAAAGGAGGAGGAGACACGTAGCAGAAGAAGAGGTAGTATCGGATTCTGCCTTAAACGTGTCGCACTCGATTTGGCACCCGCACCGTCCACCATGGATATTGGTGTTTAATGCTCACTAAATAATCCATCACCGCCTGCAGTTTCTTTACATTTTTTTTTTTAATTCAAATTAGTTAAAATTTTAAAATGAATCGCGTATGAAAATCCAATACCTTTGAGGGAAAGCCACGAGTTCATCTCATCTGTCGGAGACACGTAGCATTATTAAATTGCAAGGGCAATACTGCTTATCTTTATTAATACTCATTAAAAACCATTATCTCAAATTTGTCAATCTCTTTTTAATATTGTAATTTTTGGATTAGAAACTCTTTTACTTAATAATTATCATACATTTTTTTTTTTTTCAAAAAAATCATCATTTTGTAATTTGGTACATGCTTTCTTATAATCTCATAATTATATGAATATTTTTTTGATGCCCGTAATGACTTTATCTTCACTTAATCATTTTTTTTTTTACCATAACATAAACATATAATTACAACAACTAAGTTCAAATCATTAATCTAAACAAACTCCATAAACCAAAGTGATAATGGTGGATGATCATCCAATTGAAATCATAGGGGAAAACAAAAAAAAAAAAAAAGTGTGTTCAACAATACTAATATCCAGAACCCAGATGCTTTGAAGATTTAGAGGCCTAAGTCAAAAGCTTGAGAACATAATAAGATCCCAAATAATAATGAGTCTGTTAATAGAAAAACACATAAAAAAATTACTGAAACTTGAGAATTATATAATCATTCTTTGGCTATAAATAAATGTTGGGAACAATAGAGTCATTTGAACAGATTAAAAATCTCAAAACATTTGTAATGTTAAATGTTGCAGTAGACTAAAGCAACTTACCAATTATTTTCTTATATAAGAGAGTAGTTTTGGAAAACTTCATGTTATTTTAATTGGAAAAAAATAATGTAAAATCTTTTAAAGAAAATTCAAATCAGAAAAAAAATTTCAAGAAATGATGAAGAGTGAAATTCATAAAACTAAGAGAGGAATGAAGAAAATTAAGAACGGAAAAAGATAAAGTGTGTTTAAAGATACGTCGAGAACAAAAGCAAAGGAGTAAAATTTTAAATATAAATAGAAAATTAGAAATAAAATATTAAAAATGAAATATATATATATATATATATATATATATGGGAAAAAGTCATTAGTCTGTCCAGTCAAACCAAGACAGCAGAGAATGAGAAATTAAAATCCAAAACATTAATAAAAGATGCCAAGAAGCAATGTTTATAAATAAGAAATAAATTCAATATAATTTCCCAATGAATTCTGAATAATAATTTTATACATATTCACATTCTAATTTTTGTGATTAACATAATTCTTAAAAAATTACAAAAAAAAAAAAGAACAGTGATTAATGTAATTTAATACAATCTGTGCACACGAAAATATATTTTATTTTCTATATAAAAAAAAAATAGTAATACTGCAGAAAATAGAATTAATATTTTCTAAAAAATATAAGAAACATGATGTTCATCTTTAGTCAACTGGGTTTTCCAAGATTAGTGAGCCAATGAGAAGACACTCATGGATACAAGAGAAATGGGATTCCCATATGAGTTTGTTGGAGTTTTGCCTTTCAATTTGATGCTCTATATTATCTATCTTCTTATCAATAATATTTACGTTTATATCTATACTATATATTAACATATATATATATATATTACATACTCTTGGAGGGTTTGACCAATGGTCTTAGTTGGAGAGTTCAGAGGCGTCCCTGTTTTATAGCACAGAGCACAAATTAATGGCAAAGCTACGGGAACTGAACCAATGGTTTAACAGGGCAAACAGTTCATCTTACAAGTCATCTTCTCCATTAAAAAAATAGAAAAACACCTTTGAAATCCCTGAACAATTTCGTGTAAGCTAACGCTAACAAGTCCTGATTAATTTCTTGCCCACCCATTAAAGGTGGTTGAGCGACAAGCCTCATCTCCCTCGCTCAAGTAATCTTTTCTTTTGTTTTTTCACTTCGTTTTCTTTTCACCTTCCAATTTCTTGTTGTGAATAAACAACGCAATAACCTCGGCTTGAAGATATATAGCCCTAGTAGTTCGCTGAGGAGTTGAAGAAAAAAGTTTATTTCTGGGTTCCTTTTACTATCTAATTCCCAACAAAAACGAATGAACAACGACTGCCATTAATGGCAGCTGCAAGTGATGTGAGAGCAATATCATGTATTGGGGAATGGAAGAAGAGGAATTTGATAGTCAGACCCAAAAAAACAAGTGTTTTAATGATGGGTCCTGGAGGGAGAATTAACAATCCTGGAACTGGGAGTTTAGACATGATCAACGGGAAAAAAGTGAACGGTGTTTACGTTCCCAATTCCGTAAAGCATAAGGAGGATAGAGATGTGAAAGAAAGAAGTATGATTGGTAGCTTTGTGGAGGACATGTTTGTGTACAGGCAAACCTTTGTTATTCGATCGTATGAGATTGGACCAGACAAGACTGCCACCATGGAAACACTCATGAATCTCCTACAGGTTAGAGTATAATTTCTTTTCTCCCATTTTATATCATTTGATTGAAACACAATATACAAATATGTACAGATTTCAGATGTTGTATATATGATGTTTATAGGAGACGGCGTTGAATCATGTAATGAGCTCTGGGCTTGCCGGAGATGGGTTTGGCGCCACTCGTGAGATGAACCTAAGAAAACTCATATGGGTTGTTACTCGTATCCATATTCAAGTAGAGAGATACAGTTGCTGGTATAAAACACAATTTTATCATGACTCTACTTAAGATCTTACCATTTCAAAAGTATATATAGATATATAAAAGCTGAATTAATGTGCGATAGGGGAGATGTTGTTGAGATAGATACATGGGTGGATGCAGCAGGGAAGAACGGAATGTGTAGAGATTGGATTATCCGGGACTGTCAGACTCAGGAGATCATAACAAGAGCAACCAGGTGCAACATCTCAACATGTTTAATTTACAAAAATCTTTATGCCACTTTAACTCATCTATATATATGTATATATATATATATATATATATATAATTTAAAATTTGAACGAAAATGCAGCACATGGGTGATGATGAACAGAGAAACAAGAAGAATATCAAAAATCCCTCAACAAGTAAAGCAAGAAGTAGAGCCATTCTACCTAACCAGATATGCAATTGCCCCAGAAAAGAATGACACTGAAAAGATCGACAAACTTACTCATCAAACTGCACAGATCATCCGCCCAGGTCTAGCTGTAAGTATATATGCATCACCAAACCTTTACATATATCATATATATGTTTTCACACCCTCAGCGGTAACGTGATTTTCCTATGTATGCAAATGCAATACTCCAGCCGAGATGGAACGACATGGATGCTAACCAGCATGTCAATAATGTAAAATACATTGGATGGATTTTGGAGGTATATATATATATATATATATATATATGTCTGTGTGTGTGTGTGTGTGTATAGAAATTAATAAAGAGTAGTGTTGATGCAAGATTAGAAATATGTGTACGCAGAGTGTGCCAATAAAAGTGTTGGAAGATTATAAGCTGAGAAGCATGACACTTGAGTACAGACGGGAATGTCGGCAGACAAATTTGCTGGAGTCACTGACGAGTGCGAGAGAGAGTTTGGGCAACAACAATCGGAAACCAGAGTTGGAATACACACACCTCCTCCGCCTGCAAGCTGATGGTGCAGAGATTGTGAGAGGAAGATCAGAATGGATATCCAAACACAAAAACAATTGACCGTTTTTACATTTGTTTTCCTTTTTTTCTTCCAAAACCATTCTTTTGTTTTTGTTTGATGTAGTAATGATAATAACGAAGAAGGGATCCTTGATCACGAATCGTTTTTGGTGGTGTTGGGCTGAAACCCAGATTGCTTGTAATGAGTATGGATTGTGATAGGCCAAAACCCTCCTTTTAGTTCTTCTTCTTCAAATTGAATTGGGTATGAGTCTTTCTAAAGATATTTTAGATTGAAAAAGTAGATATTTTATTAGTTTAAGTGAAATTGATTTGAATTTTTATAAAAAATAAAAAATAAAAATCTAATTAATAAATAATTATTAATAGAAAGAGACATTTGAACAATATTATAAGATTTAGTTCATGTGTATATATATATATATATATATATATATATAAAAATATAAATGTGAGTCAAAAAATTAAATAGTTGGCTTTATGACTAAGTAATTAGATTAGTTGCCCCACTAATAGAGGTGATGGGTAAAGTAAAAGGTGCTATTGGAGGGGTAGAGCCATTGCTTTGATATTCTACTTTTATGAACCCGAAAATCCTTTTAGCTTTTACATAAAGCCTTCGATGTGCCAATTTTCTATTCATAAATTCCAAAAATAATTGGACAAGACCATCCAATTCTATGCTTTTTATTTTATTTTATTTTTAATTTTTTGTTCGTGTATTACTATACTTTTTTTTTTTTTATAAAATCACTCAACATGGGTGAGTTTAATTTCAAGTTTTAGTTATTTGGGTCTCAATTAATTTTCATTGACAATTAATATATATATTTTATTAGATACAAAGTAAATTAATTTTTCCCATAGCTATGTCAAAATAATTCTTTTTTGTTTTTAGTTTTTTGATAAAATGGTAATAGAAACTTTGAGAGAGTGCTCTCCATCAACCACAGTTTGAAAAGATGTGTGACCCAAAATAATTGACAAGTCGCATCTTAAATCATTCTTCCAATCTTCACATTATACAATAATTACTTTTACTTTTTTTTTTAAAAAAAATAATAATAAATAAAAAATTAAAAAAACTGTTATTTTGATTAATTTGTCCAAAAATACAGTAAAAAATAATTAATACAGTCAATACTAGGTTTTAGGTCTTAATTACCACACCTAACCTACCTTCATTTGGTCCCAGAACCAACAAACTCTTTTTAGTAATATGATTGCAATATAATTGAATATTTAATATTTTATTAGTTTTTAGAATGAAATTGTTCTGAGTTAGAATTTTTTTTAATTTTATTGTAATTAATTCAATTAAAAAAATTTAATCACTACATAATTTATTTATTTTTTAACTAATATGTTATATTTTGTCCGAATGAATTATAATTTATTCACTGTAATTTTATTATAATATTTGTCAATTAAACTATTGATATCACTAAATAAAAAATTATAAATAAATTATTATATGTTGTTAATTAATATTGCAACCTCCCTTTCAAATCATCTTTTTTTTTTTTTATAGGAAGATACTTTTTATAATTTCATTTACTTTTTATGTTATATGCATAAATTTTGTTTTATTAAGAATATAGTTCATATTAAATAAAAAAATAAAAAAGAGAGGATAGAATTTATAAGGTCTATTATGACAAACACTCCATTTAGCAAGCTCATATTGACTTCTTGTAAGACTTTGGTGTAGGTGAGACACATGAATGCAATACAAAAACAAAAGCCCTCAATATTCTAATACCACAACTTACAAAATTTATTTGAAAAGATAAACAGCAAATATTTTTTATACTTTATAAATTATTTTACAACTTATATAACCTTAAACTTCAATTTGATCATTATAAAATGTAATATTAACTATAAAATTATCCAACTATTCTTAATAATTTTTTTTAAAATAATAGATTCCACAATAACTTATAAAATATATAATTTTGTAATCTTAAGTGAAAATTTATGTTGATTAAAGCAGAGAAGACAAAATATAGAATGAGTTTGAGTCGTGTGTTCAATTCATCACTCTTTGGCGTTTTATTTATTTATTTAAAAATTATAAGTAAAAAATAGCAATTTGGAAGGATGATGTTATAAGTTGAATTGATGACGCACATAATAATAATAATAATAATAAATAAATAAATTAATTAATTAAATTCGTTTCTTCCATAAAAAAAACAAAAAACCAAAACGATTTATTTATTTATTTATTTTTAAAATAAATTTGAGCTCTTACGGCCATCACTTGACACCAAAATGGTTTGTCAGTAAAATTATTCTTTTATTTTTTCTTGGTAAAAAAAATATTATAATTATTTAAAATAAAGTAATAATGATGCAGATAGGATAAGGCTTTTATAAAAATCTAAATTCCAGTGACTACTCTCGTTAATTAATCTTCCACCTTCTTTTCAGCCCACATTTTATGTTCTTTTTTTTAAAAAAAAAAATTTATAAACCATATTTTTAAATATAAAACTATAGTGCAAAAATTTTCTACGATTATTCAGCGGGCAATATAATAAGCTACGTTGAGATAATTGATCATACCATCTTCTTATCAGACATTTGTCATCCTTAGATTAATTAGTTATTCTATAAATTTCTTGTAAATAAATTTAAATTGGTGATCGATTCCCTTTTCACAATAAAACTATTCGACTTTTTTTTTTCTCAAATAGATCAATTATTAATAGTATTATTATTGCCCAGAAACCTATCAATATAATGAGTGAGAGGTAAAAAGAAAAAAACAAAAAAAAAGGGTTTCATGGCTATTAAAATTAACCTTGAAAAAACTTATGATAGATTGAGTTGTAACTTCATTCTAAAAATTGCTAGTTTCCCTTTAAAATGGTTTTTTGCACCATGGAGTGCATCAAGTTGTCCAAGATGAAAGTGGCAATTAATGATGCTCTTTTTGAGAAATATACCACTTTTAGGGGTATCAGATAGATTGATCCCATGTCTTTTTATATCTTTATTCCCTATACTAAGTAATTAGGGCATATGATACACCATAGAGTATCTATAGAGGAGCAGAAACCTCTCAAATTCGGGAGGATAGGTATTTTGTTATCACATCATTTCTTTGCTAATGATTTAATCTTTTTGATAAAAACATCTGTAAAGACCTAAAACTTAAAAGGTAATAAATCATGAATTAAATGCAGAAGCAAAATAATTGAGTTTAGAGTTTATATTCTTTACACAATAATTTAGAATACCTAATAGAGTTATGAGAATGTCATTTCTAAAAAAAAAACAAACGAAAATCAAAGAAATAAGCAAAAAGGCAATATACTGAGCATTCTAGGACGACCTTCACTAACTTTGAAGGAAGTCCAGGTGGTGAATTATTCACAACTCTCTTGTTGATCGGGATCTGGGTTTTGATCCTCTTGATCTGAAATAGTTAATGAAAGAGTGAGCCACATTAGTTCAGTAAGAATATCACACTACTCACCGATACATAAACTGAATGTTGGTAAAAATCATAAAAACAACAAATAGAGCTTTTGATTTAAGTAAATTTATTTATAATAAGGAAAAATAATTTATTTCATATATTTACTGTTGCAAGATTTCTAAAATCAATCTATAGAAATACAATAATTCAAATAACATTCCAATCTCATTTTCAAGTGAGCAATAGCAATCAGTTTCCTTTTTATTTGCCTACTAGTATCCCTGGAAGTCCATAAGTATGTTCCACTACATGTGAACCAATATTCAACATTGTCAACTAACTTACTGTCCCCATATCCCGTCCGGTATGAGCGCCAAAAATACCATCCATCAATATCTCGTCCGGTATGAGGGTGAATAGGGCTGTCCCCATTCCTGTTCGATATGAGCGCCAAAACTGTCATTTCTTGATACCCTGTCTAGTATGAAATAACATTAACGATAGAATTTTCTATGTACCCGGTCCATCCACCATTTCACAGAATATCCATTAAGCTATCATTCATTAATTCACATGACCAATCAATTTTCTATTTGCATATTAATTTCTAATTTTACAAATCAACCGTAAATCATGCAAAATAAGCAATATATATATATATATATATCAAGGAAGTACAACTGAATTATTCAACCATTACATTATATCATCATGTTTTTAAAGCTTTAAATTTAACAATCAGTTAAACATGATAAATAAAGAACTAATCAGTTCTGGCTGCATGAGTGACCTATAATTATTCTCAAAGTTTTCTAAATTATATAAAATACTATATTATCGATTATTAAGCTTCAATTCCATAATAGAGAATAAGGTGAAGGATTTTTATCTGAATCGGTGTCTAAACTACCGAACTTTCTACCACGGATATTGGCAGTCTCCGATTTTTTTGAATTTTGCTGCGGAGATTAAAACACATTTCACCTAAAAATACTCCAAAAAATCCAAAATCAGTGTTAAAAACTTTTTTTGACTAATTTCAGAATTTCAGCACGGCGGTACCACCATGCTCCAGCGACGACACTGCCATCTGCGGTGATAATTCACCTCAGTTTGGCCACTTTCAACCAGTTTTGGCCAGTTTTGACCTGTTTACACCCATTCCTGTGAGAAAATACGTTATGGGACCTCAGTTGGTCGAAAAAAGTCAAAAAACGGAAACGTACCGACGACAATTTTTCGATATAACGACTCCATCGGCTCACCTTCGCTGCTGGATATTTTTCTTTAGTCAACCAGTAGAAAACAAAACGGAGAACACAATTGTAGAAAAATCACACGAAACAAAAAAAGAGAAGGAGCTCATCGGAGACGATTTCAGGTTTTACCCGCGACGGTGCCGCCGGTCTTTACATGCAGTTTTCAGCTCATTTGTCATTCTTTTTGCTCTGATTTGATCATGGAGGTGCTCGAAATCAAATTTCGAGCGAATAGAAGAATTTTTACCTTTTTGGCAGTCAGAGGTGGCTCTGGTGCAGCGGTGGGCAGCGATCAGCTCCATTCTCCCGCGACTGGTTCTTCTTCTTCGGCAAGAGGCTGAAGGCTAGGGTTTGAGTTTGGTGTGATGCGAGATATTTATACTCGTCTCACTTAAATTTGGACCGTTCTTCGCATTTGATTTAGACCGTCCGACCACGTTTAAAGAAAAAATAAATATGGACTGTTCATTACGATTTGATCTCGATCATCCGATCACGTTTAAAGTGAGAATAAATCTGAACCGTTCATCGCATTTAATCGCAACCGTCCGATCGCGCTTAAAGAGGGAACAGATCCGGATCGTCCATGCATACGGGAATGCTTCCGAGCTGTCTGATTGCGGGCACGCGGATTTCCAGTGTGGCCTCCCGCGTGGCACCAGATTAGCATACCATGCCATGCAAGGCACTCCGATTCGTCGGGACTGCTGACTGGGTGGTACAACGTGGCCCAATTTTCTTTAATTGCATTTTGACTTCTAATTTCTAATTTTTCTTTCAAAAACATCATCTGAGCCCAAATTTTCACCCATTTTTCTCAAAATTATTTTAAATTTCATCATCAGTATGTTTTTTTCCCCTATTTTCACATTAAATAAAAATTTATTACTTTTAGAATTATATTTTTATACATTTTTTAAAATTTAAAATTAATCTCAGGCCAAATTCTGGGCCCAAGTATTATAGCATCCATGGAGTATTTGTATGTTATTAAAAAATATTTTGATTGAAA
>NW_019014688.1:3018988-3033103 GCF_000150535.2 Carica papaya
ACACTCAGATGGGTTACCTACTAACAACAAATTAGATTCTGTTTTCCAAATGACTAATTAATAATAATAATAATACACAAATTATAAAAAGTTTTAAAAAAGTACAAGGTTTAAATTTTGCATATGGGACTTTATATATTTTTTATATAATAAAATAGTAACACCTTATAAAATAACAAAAAAGTACAGAGTCTCACAAAATTCTACAGTTTATCTGTAGATTATACTTTATAGCAAGAACTACACAGAGTACAGAAGCACATGCAGAGCAGGACAGAGAGAGATCCAACTCCCACTATTTGGATATTTTTCTATTTCCTATATTGCCCTTCACTTCACCATCTTTTTACATGACAGAACAGGCGTTAGGGTTCTCATCACTGAAGATCTGAGGTGGGTATGGGTATGGATGTAGTGGGTACATGTCCATGGCATACCTCTGTGTCTGTGGGATGTAGTACAAGTATTCATTTTTCTTCAGTTCCACAACTTTAGTTTCTTCTATGGCGGCCGCTGCTTCTTCTCCACCTTTGCCTTCACCTTTCTGATCTTCACCTTCCTTCTTCTCTTTCTTCTCTCCTTCGCCTTCTCCACCACCGCCCCCGCCATCGCCACCTTTGTTTTCTTTCTCGCCACCTTCCTCGCCTTTCTTGTCTTCTTTTCCTTTGTCTTCCTCTTTCTTCTCTGCCGGCGGTGGTTCCTGCTTCACGATCGCGGCGTGCTTGCCGGTCCTCTTGTAAACGTACTCAACCAGTTTTGGAGGATCAAAAACTCCTTTCACTGTTACCTGGGAGTTTTTCAGATCTGGGTCTGCAGATTCCACTCCTAAAACAGCAATACACTAACATGCCATCAGCTTTCGATATGACCCAACAAGAAGAATGGTCTCTTCAATGTTAGATGTGAAGAATTTTGATGCGGGGTTAGTGGGATTTGATTCAGAGTTTCCATTATTTTAAGAGTTACTCAAGTATTTGACTATAATTTGAAGGGAATTTTATTTGAATTGAATAATTTATTGAGAGAGAGAAAATAAACTCCTTTTTTAAGGAGATTCTGAAAGGTAATAACATTAGTTTTTATAAAATATGAAATTCAGCTAAAAATAAAAAATAAAAGTCGTTAGATCACTTGTGTAATGATTTCAAAAGACTGAAACGAAAAGGAATTGAATCAGAATCCTATGATCCTCACCCAAAAAGAAAAACCAAGAATATATATAGACGAGATTCATCAATTTAACCAAACAAGAAAAAAAAAAAAAAAGAAAGAACCATGCCTTTCATTCTTTGAATCCGTTTCTTGATCTCCATTGCACAAGCCTCGCAATGCATGTGAACCTTTAGCACTACTGTCACCACAGGAGGCTGTATGCAATCAAAACACACTTAATAAACCCCAGTAATCAATCAATCAATCCAAAAAGAAAAAGAAAAAGAAATTAAAGAGATTAAGACAAAGGGAAAAAATTGAAAAAGATAGAGAATAGCCCACCCAAAAAGAGAAAAATCACAGAAAGCTTTCAACAAAGTATACAAACAGCAGAGAGAAAAAGAGACCTCTTCTTTCTTTTCTTCAACTTTGGGTTTCTCTTTCTCCTCAGGCTTCTTCTCCTCCTCCGCCGGCGGTTTGGGGATGGGAGACAACAACTCCACCTGCCGGTGACTCTTCCTCTGAACTCTGTCCAGCACCTTCAATGGATCCGCCTTCTCTCCCTTCACCACCACTTTGTTGGTCTTGCAATCCGTCATCACATCTTCAACCCCTTTATAGATTAACCAAACAAATCAACTCAATTAAGATTCATTAATAGACAATCAAAAAATACACCAAGTAATTGGCTTCTCTGTACCTTCAAAGCCTTTGAGGCACCTGCGGACCTTGCGGGCGCATCCCTCGCAATGCATGTAGACCTTGAGGACGATTTCCTGCGGCGGCGGTGGAGGAGGAGGAGCCGTGTCTTCTTTCGATTCTTCTGCCTTTTTCTCTTCTTTCTTTTCCTCCGCGGCCGGTTTCTCTGGCTTTTTGTCTTCTTCTTTCTTTTCCTTCTTCTCTTCCTCCGCCTTCTTCCCTTCCTCCGGCTTCTCCTCCATTTTCTTTTCCTCTGTTGGTTTCTTTTCTTCCTGAAACAAACAGAAAACGACAAATACCAAAAGAAACGCAAGATCGGTGTATACCCAGAGAAGAAATCGCCTCCAAAATGAAAAATAGATGCCTAGTGGTGCAGATAGTAGGGAGAGATAGAGACTATCGAACCTCGCCCATTGATTTTTTGGGACTCTGTATCTCAGTAGAGATAAGCTTTGAAGTTCCTCTTTCTGGTTCTGGAGTTTTCTTTCTCTCTCTCTCTCTCTCTCTCTCTATATATATATATATATATCTGGCTTGGAGCAGCCGAAAACACTCACTCTCTCTCTCTCTCTCTCTAAGAAATAGAAGTATAAGACGAGAACTTCAGTTTCTACTTTCTATCACAATGGGCTAGGAGCTATTAGATCTGAAGCCGAAAACAATGCATGAGAGAGTATATATCCATCATCATCATCATGATGTATGTGTACATCCATGATTACATGACGTGGCATGTCGTAGGGGGGCACGTGCGATGCAGGAGGGTATGTGCTTGAGACAAATGGTGGCTGGAGGTTTGCATGCTATTTTGGATTCTCTGGGGGCACTTGGGTAAAATCCAACAGTTAAGAAAACATTGTGTTTAACCCAACCCAACAACACAGTTATTTTCACATAAATTCACACGTTTCACATCCTGCAAATTATATCAGTTATTATTAATTGAATCATGATGTATATATAACGCACGCGCATGTCTTCAACTTTCAAATTGCTTGATTTATATGTTAATTATAAATCTAAAATCAGTACATATTGAGATAATAATAGTCTTCATTAATAAAAATTAGATTTAAGAATTTTTAGGGTCATTCACAAGAAGTGGATTTCAAGTTGCCAAGTTTGATTACGTTGAAGATGATTAATCAAACAGCCCCTTTTTATGTACAAAATCTGAAAAAGTAAATTTCAAAAGAAAAAAAGTTATTTTTCATTAATTTCATTTTCTACCCATCATCGCTAAATTGACAACATCTACACAATAATCTAGTTAAAGTAGGCATTTACTCGCTTGTGTATATGCAAAATTTGTGCTCAAAGTGGAATATAAAAACTCAAAATGATATAATTTATTTATATCTAGAAAACCATGTGCACTAGACTCCTCCATCCATGGTGAATCAAAAGAAAAGAGTGAGTCTAAATCAATTGGTGCCTTCAAACAATAAAACAACAATCAACAAAATTAGAATATGGGGAATGGGGTGTTGGTGAACAAATAGAAATCTCTTTATAACAATCAAAATAAAGAAGTAAAGAAATGAATCCAACCCATGACTAAAGGGGCAAAAAAAAAAAAAACAAAAAGTATACCTAAGAGCATAAACTATATTCCTAATTTTCAATAGTCTTAATAAGAGAGTTTCGAAACTCACCTTCTCTCAAATTAATCATAACTATTTTTTTTTTTTTTTTGTCCGTTTGTGGTACTACCCGGTTCAAGCATACCCTCCATCTTATGTGTTTTTGTCCATGTCTTGGTATAACGTGTGAAAAAAATCAATATTCTCTTAATATTTTATTATGCTATATCTTATTATTTTTAAGTTGTGATTCGATTTTCAAATCTTGAAAAAGTAATAACAGCAAAAGTCTCGCTTAATGAGTAAAAATAAGGTATTATCTTTTTAAATTGATTCTGACATTCTCGATAAAATCATCTCAATTTTCATAATTCAGACTCTTGTTAATGCAGTCACAAGTAAAATAATTAAATTTTTAAATAAAATATTTTTAAAAGTAATTTTATGAAACAAACAATTTATTGACTAACTGACATGTTATGATGTATTTTATGTATTAATATTAATAAAATATATATTTTTTTTTACCTTAAAAAAATTATTTTATTAAACATAGGAAGTTAAAAACCTATTTATTTAAATTAATTTTGATTGTTTCAGTAAGAATTAAGCATCATAATTAGCAAAGAGATAAAACTGATAGCATATTGAAATTAGTAATTTTTATTTAGTGTGCTGCCACTTAATAAATAGTATAGAGATACGAATAAAAAAAAAAAAAAGAGGAGATGCACACGTCATCATCACAATGACATAACGGCCGTCTGATTTACTCAAGTTGCCACGTGGCGTTCAAGGAGGAGCACTGCCAGATCACCACAAGCCACCGTGACGGAGTGCGTGAGTTGGACTACACAAAATCTCACTTATGTTGACTGCTTAGCTGTGAAGAGATGACCGTTTGTGGAACCGTAAACGTTACCATGACTTTCTATGGTAAAAGTTTTAGAAAACTTTTTTTTTTTTTTTTTTTTTATAAATTATTTTTAATTTTTTTGATTGAAATAAATTTGAAGAAATAAATGTAAAAATTTATAAATCTAGTCCTTCAATTTTAATCTTATATTATATTTCAGTTCAAGAAAGAATTGTTTGTTATAATTTATATTATTTAAATTTTAAAATTTATTTTTAGTAAATTTATCCAGCTTATATAGATGATATAAAAATAAAAAATAAAAATTCTTTTTGAAAATTAATTGAAAGGAGAAAGAGAAACCATAATTAATGATATTGTGATTTTGGTGTCGGCATTATGCATGTCCAAAATGGAGGTTGATTAATCAAATAATTAAGAAGATAAGTTCTCATGATCAACCAAGTTAAATGTATTAATCCCAAATTAGCAAAGCATCAAAAATTTCAATAAGTTTGACTCCACCCTCCATGATTTGTGAAATAGACAATATATTCTCGTTGATGTTTTACCTCTTACTCGAGATGACTTTGATTTGTTTAGTATCTGCTCCATAATTTGACAATTAGTGCGGTAGATTTAATATTGATGTATTTTAGTGCTTAATTAAGCTTGAAATAGTCATTAGGATATAATTCAAATATAAAAATTTGGGGGAAATTTAGTGTGTATATATATATATATATATATATATAGATCAAGAAAAACAAAATATTTTGTAATTAATACAAAGGAATCAAAATATTTTCTCTTTTTTAAAAAAAAAAAAATTAATGATTGTTATATTATTTTATTTAATTTGGTTTAGAAAGAAAATTAATTAATTAATTAATTATCTATAAAATAGGATTGTAGTAGTCAATAATTAAAAGAATCAAATATTAGATAATTTGTCATTAAAATCTCTTAGTTAATTTATCTCAATTTGAAATAGATCAAAATATATATGATATGAAATATCACTAATTTTCTCAAAATAATATTTAATGGATTAATTGCTCGTGCTTTCTCCTAACTGGTTTGAGTTTGCTTGGATTGGATTTCATTTCTCCTAACTGGCTCTAGCCAAATGTGTGGCGTACAAGTATGTTCATGTGGATATAGTTGTATGTGTGTGTGTGTGTATATATATATATATATATATATATTATTGATATAACTATGTGCATACGTACTTTAGATAGATTAATAGATGAAGTTTAAGGAGAAGAGTTTGTAAAATTTCTTGGAATAGTCATTAAGGATAAGATTCCTTATCTGGGTCCTTTTTCATACAATAATGATGATGATGATAATATACATACACAGTACTGACTGAAAAAGCTGATTGACAACAAGCCTTTTTTTTTTTTTTTTTTAAAGCTGAAATCAATAATTGTAATAAGTCTTTCTTAATTACAAGATTAATTCATTGGAATATTGATTCGTATATATATATATATATATGTTGATTTATATACTTTCTACTGCTTCAGTCCACTGTGTGTGTATATATATATACATACATATATTTGCATGACAATCTCACGTGGCCATCTTCTCTGCTTCATTTCATCATGCAAATTAAACCCAGAAACCAAAAAAAAGAAGAGCCTTATGTATCCTGATCATGTGGAGCTCACGTTTCATGTCTGCTTTTATTACTTTGCTTCTTTGATAACACAAAAAAAGATTATGTATTTTCACTTTACACTTTAATTTAAAGAAAAACAATCACCCGCATAACCAAACAAAGACTTTGAATTCCAATATTTATATATGACATGTTAATTAATTTTCTATTTAAAAGAAAATTATAATTTTTAATTCTTAAATAAATGATTAAATTGATTATTTAAAAGTTTAAGTTAATAAAAATCATTTAATTAATTAATTTTATTTTAACGTACTTCCATACCCGTAAATAATTATGCTGTACTGCTAGTGTTTAAACTTTCTACAAGATCAATTTTTAATAAAAATAAAATAACCAGAAAATCTAACCAATTATTTATATTCTAAACATTAATTACATAAAATCACATCAACGAAGTTAAAGTGGAGGCAAATAATGAGAATATTAGATCAAAAGGAATGCATTATTATAACTAATGATGATGACTATATGTACGTACGTAGGCTGATGAGCAGCAGATTTCCACATGTATATATATATATATACATGTATGTATGGTGCAGTACTTGAACGTGTGGGAGTTATAGTTGAAAGTGACTCCTGCTTGCATGCCACTGTTGTAATTCATAAATATACCTTTATATTAAAAAGTTTATAAAGCTAGATGCACTATACGTACGTACGTGCCTGTTACATTTCACTTATCTATATATAGCATTACTGACTCAGATGGTAAAGAATTAAAAAGTACTACTTCAATTTGTAATTTTGTTTTTGTTTTTGTTTTTTTTTATTATTATGGAGCTACTTTATTAAATTGAGTTCGAAAAAATTAGTATTATTAATTTGTTCAAATATATTGTATATTAATACCTTCCAAAAAAAAAAATTATATTAGAAAGATATAGAAATAATAATTGTGTAATACCTTAAATTAATTTTTAATGTAATTTAAGATTTATTTATAAATATAATTTTTTAATTTTAATTTAAAATAAAATTTATGAAAATAATTTGAAAAAAATATAGGTGAAAATTAAGAAATGAATGTTCGTAGAAAATCAAAACCACTAATGTAACATTAAATTAAACAAATTCATTTATTAATAATAAAATTATTTACCGTCTACTTACCGTAATGAGATTTATAAAAAATTACATAAAGAAAATAATAATATTATATATATCATAATTCTGTATATAGTTGGCAACATAACACATATTATACTTTTATATTCAAATCATCAAAACAACAATTGCCCATTTTTCCACCAGCCTGCTGGTATCCATGGGGGTTCATAGGGATGTTCCCGCTATGCGTGAACTTTTTCCTTTAACATTTTCAATTACGGCCCGTCCCCATACCCCATCCGGTATGAGCACCAAATTACCAAACTTCGATACTCCGTCCGGTATGAGAGTGAAGCAGGTCGTCCCCATATCCTGTCTGGTATGAGCGCCAAGTTACCAAGTCTCCATACTCTGTCCGGTATGAGACACGTTCATGGTAGGATTCCCTGTGTACTATCGTGCATTTAAACTATAAAAACAATCAATAGAGAATAGTTTTCGGTTCTGACTCTATTAGCAATCTGTGATTAATCATGAATATTTTCTAAATTGTACAAAATACGATATTTATTGTTAATTAGATTGCACAACAATACATGCATTCAAAGTTATAAAATAAATCAATAAGGCACTATTATGCATTTAAATTGTAAAAACAATTAACAGAAATCAACAGAGAATAGTTTCCGATTCTGGCTCCATTAGCAATCCGTAATTAATTATGAACATTTTCTAAATTATACAAAATACCGTATTTATTGTTAATTAGACTTCAATTCTATAACAGATAATAGAGTGATGGATTCTTACTTAATTTGATGCCCGAAAGGTTAAATTATTGACTGCATTCACTAGCGGTTCTCGAGTTCCCTGAATTTTTCTTCGAGAATCAAAATGTGCTATAAGTACCTAAAAATGTCCTAAACAAACCCTAAATAATTCTCAGGACCCATTTTGGCGAATTTTTAAATTCCGGCACAGTCGCTCCGCCATGCTCCGGCGACGATGTTACCGCCCGCTGTGGTGGTCTGCCTCGGGTCGGCTATTTTCGATTGATTTTGCATCAATCTCTACGAGAAAACATGTTAAGGGGCCTCGGTTGGCAAAAAAAAAATATATAAAAAACTAAAACTCACCAGCGATAGGGCTCTCCGGTGCAGCAGCTCTTCTGACTCACGTTGTGGTTGGGTGTTTTACTCCGGTTAACCGGTAGAGAAGAAAATGGTGATCAACACAGTAAAAAAATTCCGCATAACAGGAATCGAAAAGAGTCTCATCGGAGGCATTTTGTGGAATTCCCCGCAGCGACGGCGCCGGGCTTTACCCACATTTTTTGGCCAATCAGCCGGTCCTTTTGCTTTGATTTGGCAATGGATGTGTTTAAAATTGAATTCTGAGCAAAGAGGAAAATATTTACCTCTTTTAGCGGTCAGAAAGGGCTCCAGTGCCGTGGCGGGTGGCGACAGTCTCTTTTTCGATAGCTGGTTCTTCTTCTCCGGCGAGGGGGTCTGGCGGCTAGGTTTAGGGTTTTGTGTGAATGAGGTTATGTATATCCGTTTGCATTTAATCTGGGCCATTTATCGCGATCTAATCTGGACCGTTCATCGCGATCTAATCTGGATCGTCTGATCGCGGGCACGCAAATTGCCCGAGTGGCACTGCGTCAGCATCCAGTGCCACGCGACGGGCCTGATTCGTCAAGGCTACTGACTGGGCATCCTACATGGAAAAACTTCTCTAAATTTTATTTTGATCTCCGATTTTTTATTTTTCTTTTAAAAATACTCTCAGAACCTAAATTTTTACTCTTTTTCCCCAAAATTATTTTCAGTTTAATCCTCCATCAATTTTACTTCATTTTTACTCTAAATTAAAATTAAAAATTGAAAAACTAAGAAATTCTATTTATAAATAAATCTTAAATTACATTAAAAATTAATTTAAGGTATTACAACTCTCCTCCCTTAAAAGAAATTTGGTCTCTCAAATTTGTCTCTCTCACTCTCAATCAAACAGCTGGGGATATTTGCCTCCGAAGTCTAATTCTACCTCTTATGTGGCCTCTCTTGGTGTGTAATTCTGTCATAGGACCTTAACAAAGGAAATTTTCTGGTTGCGGAGTAATCTGCTCTTTAGGTCCACAATACCGACCGGTACTTCTTCGTATGACAGATCCTCCTGGAGTGAAAGAGACTCGTGGACCAAGACGTTAGAGAGGTTCAGGTTATACTTGCATAGCATGGACACCTTAAACACATTATGGATCCTAGAAAGTTCTAGAGGTAGTACCAGTCTGTAGGCGGTGGTACCTATTCTGTCTAAGATTTTAAATGGTCTAATAAATCAGGGATTCAGTTTTCTCCTCTTGTCGAACCTACTGACTCCCTTAAAAGAAGTGACCTTAAGGAACACCCGATCACCTTTCTCAAATTCCAAGTCCCTCCTCCGGGTGTCCGCATAACTCTTCTACTTATTCTGAGCTGTCTGAATGTTCTTCCTGATCTTAGCTAGTTTGGCTATATTCTCCTCTACGAGATTTGGGCCGAACAGTTTTCTATACCCACTTCTTCCCAACATATCTGTGATCTGCATGGGTGGCCATACAACGCCTCATACGGAGCCATGCCAATACTTGCTTGGTAGCTGTTGTTGTAGAAAAATTCTATCAGGGGTAGATGGCAATCCCAATGGCCCTCGAAGTCAAGAACACAAGCACGGAGTATATCCTCAAGTGTGTGGATTGTTCTTTCTAATTGTCCATCGGTCTGAGGGTGGAATGCAGTAATAAGGGACAGTTTGATCCCCATGGCTTGCTAAAGGCTAGACCAAAACCAAGAAGTAAACCTAGGGTCCCTGTCAGACACTACTGTCCCTGGCACTCCATGTAATCTGACTATTTTTCGGATATATATTCTTGCCAAGTTGTCTAAGGGATCGGTCATCCTGATAGCCAAGAAGTGGAAAGACTTGGTAAGTCAATAATTACCCAGATGGCATCATGTCCTAAGCGTGCCTTAGGTAATCCTATCACGAAGTCCAAGGTGATATGTTTCCACTTCCACTCTGGAACTGGTAATGGCTGAGGTAGCCCACCTGGGCGTTGGTGCTCTGTCTTGACCTGCTGATATACCAAACACTCAGAAACAAAGTCAACTATATCTCTTTTCATCTCGTTCCACCAAAATCGAGATTGCATACTTTGGTATATCTTAGTACTTCTAGGATGCATGACAAACTTTGAGCTATGGGCCTCTATCATAATGTCCATTTTTAACTCACTATCACCCGGAACATACATTCTATTTTGGAATCTGAGTAACCCATTGGCAGAGACTCAAAATTCTGAGTTAACTCCCTGTTCTGCATCTTTCTTGAGGGCTGCTAGGGTGGGATTGACGGGCTAAGCTTCCCTTATTCTCTATATTAACTCAGGCTGAACAGTAAAATGACCCAAATATGTGACTCTTTTAAGGTCCTGAAGTCGTACCTGTTGTGTGGCCCCTATCTACTTGCATTCTGAAACCAACAAATGGGCTAATGTACCTTCATTTTTCCTGCTGAGTACGTCGGCTACCACGTTACCCTTACCCGGGTGATACAAGATGTCGCAATCATAATCTTTGAGAAGTTCTATCCACTTTCTCTAACGCATGTTGAGATCCTTTTGAGCGAATATATATTTCAAACTCTTGTGATTGGTATAGATCTGAAAGGTCTCCTCATACAAATAATGGTATAAAGTCTTTAAGGCGTGGATGATTGCGGCAAGCTATAAGTTATGGTGGGATAGTTTTTCTCATGACTCTTAAACTTTTTGGACCCATAGGCTATGACCTTCTTATGCTGCATCAAAACATAACTCAAACCTAAGTAGGAGGTATCACTGTAAACTGTATATCCACCCGATCCGCTCAGTAAAGCCAACACAGGTGCAGTCGTCAGCCGCTTCTTTAGTTCTGAAAAACTTATTTCACAGTTCTCTTCCAACTCAAACGTGACATTCTTCTTTGTGACCCGAGTCAGAGGAGCAGCTAGACTAGAAAAATCTTTCACAAACCTGCGGTAATAGCTTGCCATCTCTAGAAAGCTACGGATCTCCTTAACCGAGATCAAATTTTCCCATCCGAGCACTGTTTTAACTTTTTTGAGGTTCACTGACACTCCATCCTTTGATATGATGTGTCCTAAGAAGATAGTCTGCTCAAGCCAGAATCCACACTTACTCAAATTTGCATACAGCTTCTTCTCCCTGAGAACCTGCAAAACCTGAGTCAAATGGTAAACTTGTTCCTCTCTGCTCTTTGAATAGACCAAGATATCATCGATGAACAAAATGATAAACTGATCTAGGAATTGTCTGAAAACTCTGTTCATCAAGTCCATAAAGATGGTTGGGGCGTTGGTTAGTCCAAATGGCATGACCAGGAACTCATAGTGTCCGTACCTTGTTTGAAAGACTATTTTAGTAATGTCTTCTGCCCTGATTTTTACCTGATGATAACCTGAACGTAGGTCTATCTTGGAGAAGACCTGGGCACCCTGCAACTGATCAAAGAGGTCATCGATCCTGGGGGGATACTTATTCTTGATTGTGACTCTGTTCAGACCAATACATAACCTCAACGCACCATCTCCCTTTCTTGCAAATGTGACTCCAGCACCCCAAGGGACACACTATGTCGGATGAATCTACTGTCCTGCAATTCTGTGATCTATTTCTTCAGTTCTTCCATCTCAACGTGGCTCATGCGGTAAGGAGCCACCGAAATAGGCTGGGTGCCTAGCTGAAGATCTATGGTGAATTCGACTTCCCTGTCCACTGGCAGTCCAGGTAGTTCATCCGAAAATACATCTGGAAAGTCTTGGACTACCGAAATCTCTTAAATACAAATTCTTTTCTTGAGTTTATTTAATTAAAGAAAACAGTTGGGTTAAAGTACTAGATAATAAGAAAATTTGTCATGAGGGAATAAATATTAAACGATTTTATTAATTTGTAAATGACTCCTCATTAGGAGGGTTGAATACAACCTTCTTGCTAAAACAATCTATAGTGGTGTGATAGGTTGCTAGCTAGTTCATTCTTAAAATTATATCAAAGTCCCTCGTGTTAATTTTTATGAGGTCCACACTCAATTTCCTATCTGCTATATATATGACATATGCCTTGTATACAACCTCCCCCAGTAGTATCCTACTCCCAGGAGTAGACACAAACAACACAGAGTCAAATTTTTCAGGTAATACATCTAACTTTGATGCAGAAACATGTGAAACAAATGAATGCGATGCACCAGTATCAATCATGACATGAGAAAGATTGTTACATATAGTGTACATACCATGTACCATGTTCGGGTTGGCTTCTGCATCCTGCTAAGTGAGATTGTAAGTCCTGCCCTAAATAGGAGGTCTGGCCTGGTTCTTGTTTCTCGGGCACTCCCTTGCATAATGTTGGGGGCTACCACATATGCGGTAGGTGTTGTTGAGGTGATAGTAGGGTTGGTCCCCATGATCCTTGTCATAATGCTGACAGATCTTACCACGTCCTGCTGCTAGAACCTGAGGGGGAGCCTGAGTCATCGGCCTGGGTCTCTTGTTATGTTGAACAGATGCATTAGGTATTGGTCTGCGGTGTGGAGATGAGGGCCTGAGGTTCTCTGTTGCTTTAGGGAATGTGCGAAGGCTCCTCTCTACTAACTGTGCCTTTGCCAGAACAGCCGAATCAGTACTGAGCTGGAGCATAAACAACTACTGTCTGATCTCAGGATGGAGACCCAACTCGAACCTTCTACCCTTCCTACCTTCATCCATCATGCTCTCTGGAGAATATCGTCCCAACTCTAGGAACTTGCGAGCATATTCTGATACAGTTATGTCCTCCTGGACCAAGTGTGCAAACTCCATCTCCTTCAGATATCGGAGATGCTCTAGGAGGTACTCTGCATAAAAGACCGTCAAGAATTATTCCCAAGTGACTGGAAAGGGTAAGGTGGCCTACTTAAGTTGCAACCAGTGGTCTCCTTCTCCCACTAGCATGTAGGTAAAAAGGATGACCTTCTGTTCGAGAATCACCCCGAGGGTCTTGAAGGCCTTCTCTGTCTCAGATAACCAGAACTCAACATCTTCAAAGGAGGATCTCCCAACAAAAGTAGAAAGATTTAGTATTTTATACATTTCTATGTATCCTATGTCCATAATGAGAGGAGCTGGATCCCGTGGATGAGGGACTGGGTTGGGCTGAGGATGGACTGGATGGCCTTGCAGTGGTACTTAATGATACAGAGAAGGCACCAGATCATACTATGGTGGTGCCAGTTGATACTGTAGAAGAGCAGGGTCATATTGGGGTGGCTCGGGATCCTCCCGCTATAGGGGTGGCTCAACCTGTGGCAACAGGGGAGAGTCAGGTAGCTCTTTCCTTTCCTCCCGGGTCTGCTGGGCAGCAATAAGTCTCTCCACAATCTCAAATAATCTGTTAACATCCTCTCTAAGCGAACCCTCCTGGGCTGCTCGGTTTAATGGGGGTCTTCCTCTCCTCATCTATCTGTACTTACATTTCACAAGGAATTGTTAAGTGACAATTCATTGTTTTTGGTGTTTCCTAAGGGTTTTGTGTAAGGAATGGGTCCGAGGAACGCGGCTCTGATACCAACTGTTACGACCCTGAAAATGTTCAAATGAAATAAATGATAATTAAAGTGCAAAAGTGAAAAAAATGACAATTAAAGTGCGTAAGCGAAATAAATGTTCAAGGTTACATTCCTTATACAATAACTTAAAGTAGCAATTAGTGTTATAGAATTCACCCTTTTGAAAGAAATACAAAAAATAAAGAAATGAACGAAAAATTAAAAAAAAAAACTAGCATTCTACTCGCAATCCTCTTACGGATCAGGCTCTAGATCTTGATCTTCTTGATCTGAAATAGTTAAATAAGAGATGAGTTACAGTAGCCCAGTAAGAATATGTAATACCCTAAATAAATTTTTAATGTAATTTAAGATTTATTTATAAATATAATTTCTTAATTTTTCAATTTTTAAATTTTAATTTAGAGTAAAAATGAAGTAAAATTG
>NW_019014688.1:3082154-3099201 GCF_000150535.2 Carica papaya
AATTCTAATGGGATCCGGTGCGTTAGTACTGATATGATCGCACTTATTTGTAGTGTATTATCTTATTATTTTTTTTTCGAAAGAAAAGTGTAGAAAATATATATTGATATGAGGCGTCAAGTGTATTATCTTACTTATAAAAAGACTTACTCGCATGCATTAGGTAGGATGGGATAAAAAATTTATGTACTCCTTACACTATACTATTCATTTTACCAAACATAGCCATCGACTAAGATATGAGAGGTGCTTTGAATAGTGTACTTTTTCTTTTGATCTTCCAAAGAACTTTCACTTGAGAACCTAAGAACGGAAAGGGAATTTATTTACAGAATCACGTCCTTCTATCTTGATACGAAAGACGGGCAAACCTTAAAGAGAATGGTTTAATTGGAAATAGTGTAAAGTTTCAAGACTAAGGCACCATGAAATAAGGAAGATGTTCAAGGAGATTAAGGTGATATTTGGGATTGCTTATTTCATGCTTAGGAATAGCTCTAAGCATTTTGTTTAAAACTCTCAGTTTTGTACCATTAAAGACAATCTCTCAATTTGTAGCATTTAAAAAATAGTGCTTATTAAGTTCTTAAAAATGACTTGAAGAAGGCAAAAATAAATATCCTATTATTAACTTTTTAGCTTCTTATTTTTTATCTAATTTATTTAATTAACTTCTTCATATCCACTTAAAATTAAAAATGATATGATAATGTAAATTACAAAATATTTACAAAATATTATAATAAGTATATATTATTTATTTATTTTAGCAATTGTTTATTTTTACTATCAGTACTTTATCTAAAACGCGTAATTTCTTATTTTAAAATAAGAATTTATTTACTTTGAGTAGTTTAAAATACTCTACTATTTTAAGCACATTTGTTTAAGGAATCTCAAACATCCTCTAAAAAGCTCAGTAGCACCTCATTCGGGAATGGTTCAAAAAGCAAGAAAGGAATGGGTAAACATTAGTGGGTGGCAAATATAAAAGACTCTTTTTTCTTTGGATAATATTATCCCGTCTAATTGTCCTTGACATAGGTGTTGTTAGGTCGGGTTTTATCTTTGTATTATAAGACTGTAAACGCTTCTTCCCAACAAGATATTCCCTTTTTCTTCTTTCTTCCTGAACTGTAATAGAATTAGGAGCATTTTTACTTTGGAAAAAAAAAAGAACTAGGAGCATTTTTTACAATGCTTACCATATTTAC
This sequence comes from Carica papaya, assembly GCF_000150535.2. The sequence continues at coordinate 3,083,369 of NW_019014688.1, forward strand.
GAGGGGTGTCTTGGGGAATGCCTAATTGGGGAGCCTTTTCAGTGTGGGATCTTGTTTAACCTATGTACTCTTCTCCCTTTTTATTTATCAAGGTGTAATGTGTTTTAAAGTTCTTTTCTAAAAAAATGTGTTTCATGTGCTTCAGTTTCAATTTGTATTGGACCAGTTGATACACTAGTAATCAAGTCTTCAATAAACTAGTGGAGTGTACATCATCCATTAGATCAATACATGTTCCTATGCCTTACAATCTTGTCTAACTTTCTTTGCTTTCGCGACCCGCTTCTTCTTTGTTATAGAAAGCACATCTTCCTATTCCATTCTTTTTTCATATCTCCTTTAATGGGAATAAAAAAGGAACTCAATGAAGAACTAAAACCTGGCTCAATTACCAGTTTGCATCCATGGCTCTATGGTTAAACACTTAACCTACGTAAAAAAAGTGGCAAATTCACTGGTTTGCTTCTTCCTTAACGCCCTTGAGTACATTGGTGGTGAAGTAAAGATAACTCTAGGGAAGGACTAAAGGATCATATAGAGATTTAGTACCAGTTTTGCATATATATAGATATATATATATATATATATATTTATTTTTGGAGGAGGAGAGATTTTCAGTTTGCAAATTAGCAACCTTTGGTTTTTGCTAGTGAAAAAAAGGAAGCTCAACTAAAAATGTTATCAAATTTTCCTTTCTGAAAATTGTTTCCCATTTTTATCATTGAAAATAATCTCTATGGAAAACAAAATTGGAGATAGGAAATGGAAACACAAAAGATAGAATTTTTAGGTCTAAATGCCCCTGTAGATTCTATAAATTTTCATATTTTTTTTTCACTAGTTCTTTTATGGCAGGTAAGAAATAGTAATATCGGACAAGTAATTGTAGAACTACAATGATCCTAATAATATAGAAAGATAGAGAGAAAATATGAGGAAGAGAATAGAAGATTAGATAAAGGGAAATATGGGACAAAGAAGAAAACATTAGACGGAGAATGGAAGAATATTAGGCAAACATGAAGAACAAGAGAGAAAGAGGGAGAACTTGAATCTCAAGGATCATTTCAATAACTCAACATTTGAAATAATAATCTTTCTATTTCTATATTTGGAAAATTGTATATGGATTACACCCTCTTGGTGGTTTAATACTTTACTTTTTATTTCAAAAAGAAAATTTCAATAATGATCATGAATAGTTGTTTAACATAACTAAATGGAGTACTTTATTTATAACACCAAATACAATTAAACGTAGAAAATCTAGAAAATCTAGAAAATAGGAAAATAAGCTAAACAGAAAGGTAATATTAGGAAGACAAAATTAAATCTTCCTATTTCTTTTAGTATAAATTTTCCAAAATGTTTATTTTCATTAATTGGTTGTGCATCATATATCTTATTATTGAAATATACCCACTTTACATCTTCATATTCTGCATCAAATAGTTTTTTATTTCAAAAAAAAATATTTTGCATCAAATAGTATTTGTAATTATATGGCGTCCTAGAAGAAATTGTTTGAAATGATGTCATGTAAACTTCCTTTTTTTTTTTTGAAATAGATGTCATGTAAAGTTCTGATATAATGATTTGAGAAAGATAAATTAAAATGCGATTAGTTTTTGTTATTTATAGTTTCTGTTCCAATTTTCTTTTGTAGAGGTCAATTAGATAATTAATTTGAGAAAAGAAAACGAAGACGTACTGGAGTTGATTTCTTGATGAATATTTAAATTCATAAGCCATGTAAAACCAACAGTAGTAACATTAATCTAGGTGCTGCTTGACTGATTTGAATATACCAGAAACCAAAAAGTGGTGAGAGAAAGCCCAAAAGCCAGCTAATTGAAATCTGTACTAGATGTCTGAAAAAGAAGCAAATCCAAATCTAGTTGCTTTAATTGCAGTGGCTTCACCTTTCCTTATATTTGAAAATAGAGGATCCTTTAAATTGAATTCTCTTCTCTAAGTTTATTTGAGTCCTCTTTGTTGAATATTTGTGCATCATCAATACAACCATAGGATCAAATGAGAAATCAATTGAGGAAGAAGATGGGTGGTTTCTTCTCAGAGAATGATGATATTTTCCAAAATATATTATCAAGGTTACCAGCTTTATCCTTTGCATCTGCAGCATGTGTTAACAAATCCTGGTACAATGGTTGCGGTCGAATTCTTTCGCGCCCTAAACTTGTTTCTGCACTCTCTTGCAACCCTTCCCTTCATGTAAGTAATTGATGTTTATTATTATTGATATTAAATTCTAACCATATAATGATCGTTTTGGTTGCTTAGAAAAACATAGAAATATATTAATTGAAATTGACGGAACTTCGAGGGATAAGTTAAGGTTATTCTTTTCCTTTTAAGTCCCATCGGAATCCGAAGATCTAAATATGCACAAGTGCGACATATTTCTTTATGCTTGACTAAAAATATAACTATAATAAAAACGAAAAGAAAACGAACTGAAATGCAATTTTGGTATTTGACATACAAAAATAGACTATTTCATGCTTATTCAGTAGGGTAGGTTCTGTTTATTTAAGCGAGATGAATATTACTTGTTTCTGAAATTATATTCTTAAAATCTTCATAGAGTTTCTTTTTAGTAATAAATAGAACTAATTGAATCTTTTGATGTGTCCTACATTCTGTTAGCTTGCTGTAAGAGAGGTTGTTGATAAGGTGCTTTTGGAGCCCATATGGCCGCACTTTGCCATTGCCTTTATAGGCACACAATTTAACTTGCAAGCTGCGCACCAACTTGTAATATTCTACTTCATAACCTTCCATCTATTGCACTGCATTTTTAGGAGATCTGGTTTTGTTTTTCGATTTCATTTGTTCTAATATTCTTCGTGATATTATTTGAATATACATTTTTTCAAACAAAAAGAAGAGGCTCTTGGTTTGATTGTGATTTTAATGCAGATCACTGAAAGATTGGGATCTAGAACCCCGACCGTGACAAGTGCTGTTTGTGGCATCATTGGTATGGATGCTTGTACTGATGAACTTAGAGAGGTTTGTCATTATTTTTTCCTAGTTCCTTTCATGTTAACGAGTTAAGTTCTTTAAGCAAAATCAAGTAGGGGGATCTCACATTTTCTTATCAAAATTTTCCATAGGTGAAATGGGACTTTGTTTATCCTGGAGGTCCAAATGGGATGGGACTTAATGCAGTTGAAGATCTTGATTATGGGATTGTTTTGGCTGTTGGTTTTTTTCCGGGCCTAAAATTTGATGTTATCCCGCTTTTGCGCCCAAAGGGGGTATGGTTGCTGTCTTTAAGATTCTTTAGGTTATGTCCTAAAAATTTCTTCCTGTTCTTTGTTGTTGCTGGAATATATAAAATTCTTAATGAATATGCGTTGTAAACAAAAAGATCGTTAAATACATAGAGTCCTTTTAATTTGAAGAGGTAAGAGGTGGCAGTGAGAAATGTCAATTTGATTTGTCATCAAGAAAAGACATCATGTTATGTGGTATTGCGATTTCTATTTAACTTCCGTTTTTCTTTACATAGAACATAAATAGCGCTCTTGATTGTTTGTGCATAACTGATGTTGACTTTTTCTTTTTCTCTTGGAATTAGGAATGCCAAGGTGCTATGGTTGATAAGTTTGTGATGGATATTAGGGAGTATGCAACCACTGTCTCGGGTACCAAAGACCCAGCTGGCATTATATTATTTGGAGTGAGTTGATGCTCCTAATTAGAGATTAATCTCTAAACTAGAAAGAAATTCCATCATTTTATTTCTTCAAGTCAGGTTGATTATTTTCATTGCTAATGTGTTAAATGAATCATGTTTAGGATCAACGCGTCGATGTGAAAGCTGTCATTGCAGAACTTGGTGAGCATTTATTACATCCATATTTTGTTTGATTGTTCCATATTTTTTATGGTTTCTTGGTTCTGCAATTGAGTTATTTTCACGAAGTGAAGATTTTTCTTATGGTCGATCAAGCTTTATTTGTAGTAGTTCTATCCACAATAAACAGATCTTCTTGCAAGGCTCACTGAATGTATCAACAATATGAAACTGAAGTAAATTGCAATTTTGTTGGATTTTTTATGCAAAAATCTTTCATTTACTTGATATCAGTTTGATGTTATATTGCAGATCTTACACATGGCTAAACAAGTTGAATTGCCTTTTATATTTTTCAGATTATGCCATGCCTAAGGAAACAGTTATTGTTGGTGATACAAATGGCTGTTTTTTGTGGAACAGTGTGGATAATTCTCAGAATTACTGGGGGGATCAGTATAACTTTGATATTGTTGGCCTTGTATTTGCAAGGGACAAGAACAAATCTCAAGGTGCAATGTCTCTGCTGTAGAATTTTGAGATGTTTGAAATTGATAATAGGTCTCTGAAGTTACGTTAGAACATGGGAAAAATTTTCAGAAATTAATCATTAAACCTTGTAAGAAAAATTGTTATTCTTGTTACGTGTTATAAGAAAGAAAGAAAGAAAAACTGAAAAATATTGGAAAACCTCTTGTTTACATGCTTTCTCAAAAGTTAATAAAGTGATTTGTGCTTGTTCTTGTGGTTGTTTAAGCTGTTTGAATGAGGTTTCAATTGTTTGTTAGCAATTGAATTCAGAAAATCTGTTATAGAAACTGGCAAAAACCAAGAAGAGCTAAAAAGAGGGAAAAAATTAATGCATTAAGGATAATTTCATAGAATTTTCAGGAGAAAAGCAAGGGAAGATAATGCACTGAAGTTGATCTTATAAACTTTTCTTTTGTATGTGGATGCTTCTTCATTACTCTCTATGTGCAGGTGCGGTGCTCTTAAAAGAATTGTAGTAGATTTGGGTATATTATGCTTTCCCCTATTGATAATTTTTTGATAATTCATATTCAGTACCTAGTTTTATGTGCTTCTTGTTGCTTTCTTATCGAAATTCATATCATGCTTATTTTGAAATTGAACTTATTTGATAAACAACTAGATATCTTTTTTTTCTGTTTCTTGGCTTCAATATAACGTTAATATTGTCTTATTATGATGCCTTGCTACTTCCTTACATTTTCATACTATTGTCATTTGTTATTAGTTTGTTCATTTGTTTGCAGTTTCCTACTAATGTCTTAGTTATATCTTTTTTTTCTCTTCATTTCTTTTTTAGACGTCTCGTTAGTAAATGATCATAACTTTTCGCTTAACTTCTTCTATTTTGTTTAAATTATTAGATATTGGAGAAATCCAATTCCATGTTGCAATGTCAACTGGTATAATACCATTTGGTCCCGAACTGCGGGTAGTTTCTGTTGAAGATAGAGGTGCAAAATATTCATGGTTCACTGCTAAAATGGAAGGAGGGAATGGCACTCTAGATGCCCAAGGACTTTTAGATGATGTTGTTGAGCAGGTATGCTGGTCATAGATGACTCATGTTATTTGATTTTGCTTTTCTAGTATGCTTTTGCTTAACTTAAGCGCAATTATGACACAAAGCATCTCTCTTGGGGCCAACTGAATAAAGTAGATTTATTATTTTTTTGCATAAAAGAAAATACCTATATTATTTTTAAATTCAAAACACCCACAAATGATAGTCAATCCTGTTAGAGATATTTCCATTTTATTTTGTTTTTCTTATCCCTTTTTGATAATTGTACATGATTAAATATTCCTTCATAGCATTGAAACCGAAAACAACTATTAAGTCATAGTAAAGTAAAAAGCACTAGCTATAGTTTTAAACAGCAAAAAGACACAAGTTCAGTTCAAATAAATGGTATTTTAGGTAATTATATTGATATAGACTTCTGTAATTCATAGTAGAAGTTTTTGTTGCTACTCTATTTTTCTTCATTTATCTGAGAAAAAGAAACATATCTTTTTTTTTTCCAAGTTTTGTTGGCATAGAGAGAATATCTTTATTTTTAAAGAAGAAAAAACAAATATTTTTTCTTCAGATTTGATTGCCATGCACCATAAATTGATCTATGAAAATTCCTTTCCGGAATACACTTTTGGCTTAGCAACTGATTAACGCATGGAAAGGGACATTTTATTTTATTTTATTTTCATACAAAGATCTTCTATAGAGGTTCCAGTACCATACAGTTTCTTCTGGACGTTTCTTTGGTTGATTCCTTTTATTTCAAGTTAGATAATTCATAAATATTTTGTTAGATTTTATACATATAGTTTGGTTAGTTTGCTAGAGTATATTTCCATTATTATCAAAAGACAATCTTTGTTATCATCAAACTATGGGGACACATGCTATGTCCGGAATGTTGGCAATATCCACTGCATCAGAGAGAAGTTAGTCCTTTTTTTTGAAATAACAGAGAGAAGTTAGTCTTTAATAATCATTTAGAGCTCTCTCTACTCTCTACCCTTCTCATCTTTCATCCATGGTGAATGATTGATGCAGGTGGAAGATCACTTGCACAATTTGTATGTTGGGGTCGTGAAAGAAAGAGAATCTTCATCTGGTTCAGAGAATTTGGAGTTGAGGAAGTACAGAGTTTTCCATGAAGTTTTAGGGTAAGATGCCAGAACAATATTTTGCTTGGTTATCTATATTTGCTTACTTAGTTAAACAGAAGGTTGAATATAAACTTCAAGAAAGATAAGCTATTAACAATTTCACTGAATTTGGTGCCTTGGTAAAAGAATAGTCTGAAATGTGAATAAGATTTCTTTTGGCTAATCGGGCAAGAGAGTATTGGAGTCTCATCACTATATCTATGCGTTCACTAGCAATTAGATGGGCTTGATTATAGAATTTAAAGTCACTGCTAAAAACGTTAGTTGATTTAAAATTCTAACTGGAAATATCTTATTTTCTTTGCCATGGATAGAGCCTGAACTTAGTGTTATATTTCAGACTCTTGACCTCCTTTCCTTGTCCCATGAGGTAACCTTGGTCCTGGGTCGAAAACAAATCTCAAGAGTGTTGGAAAATAGCATTTTCTTGTTAACTAAATTTAGAAGGATACGGTTTCCTTTGATAGTCAAATTTCCATACTCTGCAAAATTTAATGGAAATATATTAGTGAACAAGATTGTTTCTTTGAGGGCTATGTTTGAAATAAATTAAAAAACAATGTGGAATTTATTTGCAAATATGTATTCATCTCAACTAGAACATGATGAAAGTTTTATTTAAATGATAAAAAATTAGCTTATATTGTATTTAATTGGAATTTGAATAATACATTTTAAATTCCATCAACTTAAATTCAATTTCTGAATTTGTTTCAAACATAGTCAAGTATAAATGTTATATTCTCCTAAAACAGATTAGTGTTTGTTTAAGGATTCTAGTAATATATTCTGGATAGCTTGTATTTCTTTTTGGCCTGGGATTACTATTTTAACTCCTTTTCTACTTATAAAGTTTAAATCAAAAATAAAAAAGGGCTCTGTATCCAAGAAAAAAAGAAATTTATTTATTGGAATTTTATGTTTTTCAGAGGAGAAGACGGCGGCTTCGTTGTTGATGGTCACGGCATCGAACCTAATGATTCCTTCCTATTCTACCACACGGATTCTGAGACTGCAAAATGTTCTTGCTTCAATGCCTATAAGAATCTTGGACATCTAAAGGAAGCTCTGAGTCTCAAAAATCATGATGGTGGAGGAGGTGCTGAAACTAGTGAAGTGTTTGGATGTGTGAGCTTTTCTTGTTACCGTTCTGGTGAGAGATTTTTTGGACATCCAAAAGTTCTTACTTACCCCTTCTGGAAGAACTTCCCTGGCACTCCATTAATAGGAGCATATTGTCTTGAGGAAATTGGACGTGAAACTGAACAGCTTGTTAGTCAGAAGGATGAAGGAGCAGAAAGTAAAGCTATAGAGGCAATGGGTGAAAAGTATGATGATGAAGAAGAATGCTCAGTCCGCTGTCCCATGCATGTTTATAGCTCAGTTTATTTATTGATGTCATATATTCCTCCTGGATCTCCGCCCCTGGAGTTTTAAGTTTCTGAAGTGTTTGTTTCTTTTCTATCTTTAAACTTCAATAATTTATATCTGGAACTTGGTTACATAGCCCCTAGAGTTTTAAGTTTCTGAAGTGTTTGCTTCATTTCTATCTTTATAAACTTCAATAATTTGTATCTGGAACTTGGTTACAGAGCCCCTAGAGTTTTAAGTTTCTGAAGTGTTTGCTTCTCTTCTATCTTTGAACTTCAATGATTTATATCTGGAACTTTGTTACAGAGATTTCTCACTTGTATGTTTGATGTTAGGACTGGACTACCAAATAGTAAGAGTGGCAATCGTGAAAGTGTTGTTTTTATTATGCAGGGGTATAGAACAGAATTTTATGGAGTCTAGATTTCAAGTAATTGAATTAATGATTGCTCAACAAGTTTTCTTCTCCTCCCCCCAGGAATCTTTTCGCCTGCTTATCTTTGAGGCTGGAACAAAGAACCATACTCTTACCTGTAACATGATGCTCATCGTATAAAAAGATTTTCTACTCTATTAGCTAAGTTTTCAGGCCTGATGAGAAATTTCCGACTCAGGTTGCCAGAAAACCTGCATAAACACACAAGCAAAGAATAGTAAGATGCAACAACCAAAGGAACTTCACTCATAATTTTTTTATTTTATATTCTAAATTTATATTTTTACTTACTGAAAAAAAAAATCAAATAAAAGGTTAATATAGCTTGTTGGCAATGTAGTTCTGCCATAACCGCTGACTGTGGGTATGGAACTCTTCGCACCAGTGAATGATAAATAACCACTTCTTTACCGGGTCGTTTTTTCCTTACACCCCTGAATCCTCATTTTTTATCAGTCTATTAACAACTAATAAAGAAGTCAGGTAATAATTTCATGCTTGCATCAGTTTCTACTTGGTGATATGCTGTTGTTAAAATCACTTTATCATCATGATTTTGGTCCTCAGTTGGGCTCAATCTCTGATCAATTCTTAATTTTATTTCATGTAAACATTGAAAATTTAAAAAAAAAAAAAAAAAAAAATTGAAGTGGAACTAAAAACAATTCAAAGATAAAAATTATAATTCATTTACAAGTAAGATTTCTTTTTGGGGAGAAATTTTACTTGTGAAAATGAGTATAGATCTTAGCCTTCAGAAAAAATATTAGTCTAGCAATTAAGTGAAAGAATAAGACAGAAACTGAATAGAATTACACAAATAGATATGAATTCTGACGTGGTAAAATTCAAAATCTCATCTCTTCCTGAATTATTGTAGATAACAAACACAAAAATACAGCAAAACCCAAAAATCCCCATCCTTGTCACATCTGTCTAAGTAACAACCATAAATATACTAAAATACCACCCATGGAGAAAATGCTACTCAGTAAAAAGGTTGGAAATAGAAAAGACAAATCCCATGTCATGTTCCACGAGTAAACTAGTTTTAGTAAAGAACAACCACAGAGTCTGAAATTAGAACTGAACAGGAGGCTGCCATTTCTTCATTGAAGAAGTACCTTCAAGGAGAATGCAGACAAGGTAAGAGTGACGGAGTTGCTGATTTTCTCTCAAGCCCTCTTCTTCCTGGCTATTGCAGGTCTCTTGCCAATGATTGTGGCACTCTTAGCAGACTGCGGCACAAGCCCGCGCAGAATGGCTAGAATGCTGAAACCTAGAAAGGGCAAGTACATATTCATCAATGTATCGGATGCCTTGCCAGAACCCTTCAGCTCTCCCAATATAGTAACCTGAAAGTTACAATCTCAACGCTTATGAGGAAGAGGAATATAAGATGTAAAAATAACAAAATCCACATTAACACTGAACTGTATGTTTAAGAAACCTCAACTTTCCATCACATGAACCCATATGTACAAGTACAGCCACATTTGACATATACCCTGAGAAAATTCTATGATATCCTCAGATACTGGCATACATCTGTGAGATACAAGTGCTATGAGTCTTAAGTAATTCATCTTCCAACAAATTATAATATATACATTTGTAGCAAGAGACATAACCAAAAGAGATTGGTACCTACCACACTTTGCAGAACCATAGTTTTTCTCATCTTATAAGGAGCTAGACTTGTTATGATATAAGTAATAGAGACAGAGTTTAATTATTTCTATCAGTTTAAATTGTTTAATAATTTAATCTACGATTTAATATGGGATCTAAAATTTTAATTTTAATTACTGTCCAAAATCTGAATTTTAAAAATAGTTTTAGTAGCTTTTATTTCCATAAAGAAAAAATTCAGCAGATTTCACATGAGGGGCGCTGGTAGTATATAATCGGTCACTATCTTTTTTAATAGATATAAAGGATAACAAATGGATGTAAATTGTCCTAATAACTGTTAACAGTTACCTTAAGACAACCTTCAGAATAATAGTTCATAACTAGCTTCACTACAAGTGTGTAAAGATCACATAAGCTCATAAGGATTTCAATGCATAACAAGAACAATGAATTGCGAATTTATGAATTCGCTAGAATGTAAATGCAATGTTCTAATTCCACTGAAATTATCTGTGAACTTAAGTTTTATCATCTTTCTAGTAAAATTTTCATCCCTTGAGTTCTATAAATTTCTAATAAAACTTTTATTCCTCCAAATTGAAATAATTGTAAATTTTTTAAATGAATTTCATAAAAAATATCTTTTTTATTTGTTCCAAACATAGCATTTAACTTGAGTGATGTAGCCATCTCAAAATGGGGCCTTTATTTTCCTTCCTCATTCTAAAGTAGTTATTTTCTTTCAAAACTTTGGTAACATTATGCGGGAAGATAATACAGTAGCCGCGGAACAGAGTTCATCCATTCGCTGGCCAGCACTATGTACCCATTCAGGACTTTAAACAAACACATTTGCACCAAAATACACAGAATAAATATCATTTTCATCATAGTAAGTTAACCATCAAATACCCCAAATAATCAATCAGGCCTCTGCAAAAACTAATTCATCAATATAAGCAAATAATACAAGACAACTCCAAAAATAACTCCGAATCGATCCTTTTTGGACATGGAATGAAGCACCAAATATCAAAAAGAAAATATGCTTTTAAAATGAAGGGTGCAAAAGAAAAGAAATAATTACCATAGACGTGAAGGTAGAGACTCCATAAATCAAGCAAGTGCTCTTAACCCAGGACTTGCCCGCCAAGATTCCATAGATGTTGACAAGCGAGAGGGGCCATTGAAGAAGAAGCTCGATCCATACAAGAGCGACGAAAAAATTAGGCTTCTCCTCGACTAGATAATCACCATATTCGCGGCTGTACCATTGCTTCGTTTCCACGAGGAGATCCGGGAAGATGGTGGTTGGAAGACAAGTCTGGGCGTCGAGAAGCGGTGCTGCCAGCGCGATCACCAGAGAGAATAATAACAGTATGGCATCCACTAGTTTGCCTAGAGCTCCCATTTTCTTCCTTTGTTGCAATGTCGGGCCTTATTTTTGTAATTCTGCGGGGTGATCGCTGGTTTCCACAGGCACAGGAAACAGTGAAAACACAGATGGGATCAGAAATGATATTAATTTTTGAAGTCTGTACATTAAGTATTCAACATAAAGGATAATATAATAATAAAGATAAAACCCATTTATAAATTTTATAAATTATTACCAAGTTCAATTATAATGTGTTCAAGCGGAACTTGAATGAAGAGGTTCAATTTGTTTGTTTGTTGTTTGGATCGTATGTTCGTTGTATGTGAGAGGCTTTAGCTCAGCCTGGCCGGCCTTTAGAGTCTTTAAAACCAAGACTTCTTGACATCTATACTCTTTACCAATATTGATTAATAAAGTCAATGCTCCAAAAACTATATATATATATATATATGTTGATTAATAAAGTCTAATCACTATTAATCATCAAAGCTTAAAATTTTAAATAATAATGACCTCTTTCCTTGGATTTAAATTATAATTAATTATGTAATGCAATGTAATATACTCAATTATATATTTAAAATGTTTTAATCACGATTCTAATTTTTAATTTAATTTTATTATTATATTATAAGGTTGATTTTTTATTATATAAAAAAAATAATTAATTTTAATTATTTTATTTATTATATTATAAAAATTATTAACTCTTAATAAGACAATAAAAAAAATATTAAAAAAATTAAATTTCTTATAATTTTAAGTGAAAATCAAAGATCATACTTCAAATTTCTTTCATATAAATTGATAAATAAATTTCATAAACAAACTCTACTTCTTCCTAACAAAATCTCAATTACTACATCTGAGTTCAAGAGTCTGAATCTTACCATCACACTCTGAAATTGCAAAAAGCAAACTCCAAACTATTCTTGAAACTATAAAAGAGAAAATTGCTTGTTTGTTTTTTTAAGCTGTAAATAGAGAAGAAACATTATTACCTCTAACAAGAGTTGAACAAAAGGCTACCATTTCTCTAATAGAAAAAGTAAAGTAAGACTTATTTATTGTTAAGAAATCCCATAAACAACAAAATTGACAACAAGGATTTATAGTTCATAAAAATGGAGTTTTCCATTTATCTATCACACCCTCTTCTTCTTTGTTACTGCAGATCTCTTGCCAAAGACTGCTGTACTATTGCAAGAGTACAATAGATGCAGAATTGTTAGAATGGTAAAACCCAAAAATGGTAAGTAAATCTTGATTAACTTCGATATCTTGATAGAACTCAACAGCTCTCCTAAAATAGCAATATGAAATTTGCAATCACAACGTACAAGAGAAGGAGAAAATGCACAATGAAAACATGATGTGAATCTTAGAAGCCTCGTATGATGGATTTGGAACACATGAAAAAAAAATCCTAATGATAAATGGGCCTAGCAAAAAAATATGGATGAAGAGACTTGAGAAAGACTTCCTTAATTATATCAAGGGATGATTTAGTAAGAAAGAAGGGCTTGGACCGTGCATGGAAGCCCATAAGATGATGAGAGTAAGTCCATGGCATGAATGTACGTACATCATCATCCAAATGGAAGAGAAAACCATGGAAAAGGGGGAAGAAAATCCTCCAACCCATGAGGATTCTTTCCAACTCGAAGGGATTGCCTTCCCAAAGGGAAATTTTCATCTTCTTTCATCCATATATCAGTTTAAACTGCGAGGATCCCATCCCTTAAGAAAAGAATCGGTCACCACTTCAAGATCTTCTAAACCGATCATGATCTCAAGAAAAAAGAAAAACTAAATCCCATGGCTTATGTTTAGGAAGATATAGGCAGGAATAATCCTTTCCCAAACTGCTATAATATTCCTTAATTCTCTCTCAATCATCTCCACAATTAATGAAAATCTTCACTATTTAAAAAGTTTCCATAAAAAAAGATGGCATCTTTATTTTAATTATGATTTTATTCTTATTTTAGTTTGATTCAAAGAAACGCAAATATATTGTTAGTAAGACAATGAAAAAAATTTATATAATTTAAATTTCTTATAAATTTAAGAGAAATTGAGACATTATATTTTAAATTCTCTCATAAAAATCAATAAATAAATTTCATAAACAAACTCCACTTGTTACTAACAAAACCTTAATCACAGTTTTAGTATAATCAATAAATTAAAATTATAAATACATCACCTGCTAATGATACACAATAATAATAGTAACTCAATAACTAGACCAGTTTTAGTATTAATACTAGTAGAGCTTGGCTAATCAGTTATAGTCAATATTATCTCAATTGAGAAATGAGGCACAAAATTTATGACAACCTTTAAAGTGAAGGAGTCAAAAGAAATAGAGCGACTTCCATTCCAATGGAAGTGAAGGTAGAGATTCATAGATCAAAACCCCATAGATTTTGACAAGAGAGAGAGGCCATTGAAAAACAATTTGGAGCCTAACAAGGGCAACGAAAAGATCAGGCTTGACTTCAACTACACAGTAACTGAACTCTCTGACGCCACTGCTTTATATGCAAAAACCGGGAAGATGGTCATGGGGAGCGGTAGAGAGTAGAGGAATACTGGCAAAGCCACCCATTAACAGTCTACTGTTTCCTTTTCTTTTTTTTTTTTTTGGAAAGTAAAAGATGCTGCCCACTGTTTTGTTCATCTTGGTTAATTCATTCTCAATTACTTTTTAAACATAATAATTTCATATCAGATTTAAGATAGAGAATATTCAAATCCCCTAAAGATGACCATGAAAACAAAAGAAAAAAGAACTTCTTTACTGATAAAAAAAAAGGGAAAGTATGACCAACCAACCTAGACCTAGACCTAGTCAACCCTGTTTGAACTTGACAAAGATCCTATTTGAACAATAATCATGGCTTCAGAAAATCCATCACCCTGCCCCAGCAAGCAGAATGCAGGTAGAAGAACTATCTTCCTGTAACAGGAATAAACATGGACTACTGTTGAATGCAGATTCGAGCCTGTAATAGATATAATTCTCATGGTGATAAAAGGAAAACTTGCCTTTAAACTTCAATGGTGACGTTTTAAACAGGACAACCATACTCTTCAGTATCTTCAATTACAAGAACATGCTTCAAATGCTCATAGTCTTTTTTTACCAAGGAAATATCATTCAAGTTAGTAGGATCTGCTCACCTTTTTATTCAACAAGTACCAGTCTTGACAAAGTTAAACACAAAACAAGTACCAATTCCACTTCAAAGAATAAGTCCTTGAATGAAAAGGGCAAATAATAAATACTGAAATCAATCACCAAATCTAAAGTCTGGAGTATTTAACCAACTGAAAAAAAAAATCACCCCTTTTTCAAGAAAATATAAAGTTCTGTTATAAAAGATAGAAGAGCAATCAAATGGACATGCCAGCAGATTTTGCCAAAATAGAAATGAAGATATCTACAGAATTAGAGAGAATCAGAAACCTTACATGCACTTAAACAACATACAGAAAGGAAAAAACAAAAGATAAACAGAAGAAGTTAGGTAAACGAAATTCTAGCTTACATAATCAGTGAAAACATGCTACATCAGTTTGAGACTTGCAAACTCTTCACTTAAGCGCCACTCACCTCCATTTTGATTAGAGATAATGTGAACAAAAGGAATGCATATATAGATAAAAGTTGCAATTAAGCTTGTGCATGTCTTAACAAATACACATATTGATACATGAAGATGAGTCCATAAGTGAAAAGAAAATGTGCTTGTTGACTGTCCATAAGCTTCTAAATTTTTTTATTCAATGAGATTAACAATAACAGGTAAAAAATGATCAATTGAATGATTAACAAATGTCTGAGGATAAAAAATACAATAATGAAGTAAACTAACTAACTAGAATCAAAACGCCTTATCAGAGAAAACAAGACGAACCTTGTTGACATTTGTTGTAAGGATGTATTCATGCTAGCTAAAGGGGAGCCAAGTGAATTCACCCTCTTTGGACACCAGTCATCTTCTTGTTAGGTTGCTGTATCCGTGATGTCATGGAAGGCACTTCTTCAATTCCAATACTGAACTCACTTTTTGCTATAGGGGGTTAACAATTTTTTAAGGAAGGACAATGAGCTTAGTTGATTGTTTCAGGAGCAATTCTAGCCTGTCTTTTGAAATTTGCAGTATGGACCAACTACCAGTTTTCCACAATAATTTAGGTCCTTGGTAAGTTTAAATTGATATCAGAAGTATTTATGATCAGGCAATTCATTTCATCATTTTTTTTCTGCTGGAGAATATCATATATGTTCTATAGCATTGAGCTGTACCATAAGTATTCATAACAAAGCAATCCTACTGGATACTATTTATGTATGTTCTATATAACAGATTATAATGTCGTACAGAGAAAGCACTTGAATGTTAGTTTCATTCCCATTTTCCAACAAACAAAGAACTTCTTCCAGTATGCAAGCATCACTGAAGAAATGGAAC